>MNCI01006276.1:220119-254577 GCA_015680685.1 Gnetum montanum
ATTTGGAGGTATCTGGGCCTTGGTGTTGCCAGAGACCAGCAGGCACCTAAATCCTGTTCGAGGACACTCGTTGGCGGTCGCGTCCCAAACGGTCGCCAACAGTTTGGTTTTTACCTTTAAATTACAATGTTGACACTAAGGTGTGTTTCTTTTGATATGGCAGGCAATGAGATCACTTCATCCATCCATCCATCAATTTCTATGGTTTCTCTTGGCTTGGAAATGTACAGTTCCTTTCTAATAAGAACTTTAACGAATCGGTGACTGGGTATTTCTCAAACTAAGGAAGAACTCAAGGATTGCAAAGGGTGTGACTTTAAGGGAACTTGGTGCTTTGGTGTTGGTCATTCTCTTGGGTGCTTGGATGTTTTCTTCTTGAGTTTTTTTATTGTTCCAATGTTTCCCATTCTTTGGAAGCTGAGACAATAAAAATAAGAAGTCTTTGCATGGTGTGGTTCTCACGCATAAAAACACAAAACCAAAAGAAAAAAAACCAAAGTGAGGATTCAAAGCACACCCCTTAGACGGAATAACTTTGGGCTGCAAGCAATGGTTATGGAACAAAAGTGTTCCCTCTAACTAAGGCCCTTCTCGCTTCCCATTGCCTCTTTTGTTTCATCGGAATGGTGGTGGCTCTTTGGAGATGCATTCTTGTTACCCGAGTGGATGCTCTAACCGAATGCATTGATGCGAAGTCACTGGAAGTGGTTGGTTTGAGGCCGGAGTTGGACTGAGATTTGCCAAGTCACATTAATCATCAAACACACAAGGGGCTGTACACCACCTTGTTCTTGGGATTCCATTCCATTTCTCTTCTCTCCATCCTTCTCTCCATTATTCACCGCATTGCCGGTTGTATCATTAGTGTATATATTTTGGTTGATGCATTGTTCTCTTTTTGGTAAATTCTTGCGGTTAAGACTTTAACTCTTGTTCCAAAAGACATTCACAGAGCCTACGGACTCTTTGAATGTGGGTTTGTCAGGGCATTAATGGAATGAGCCTGCTTTGGGGAGGACCCACTGACATTCCTATTTGAAACATTAGTTAACTTCTTTTCCTTAACATTTTGGAATTGATATTATTTTGTTCATTACCATCTTGACATCTACCTCACTGATGTTTTCAATCATCCATTTTTATCTCTCTACCTTACTCCTTTTCTTTTTCTTTCTCCATTCTAACGCTACTGGAGGTTTGCGCTTAGTCATGGGGGTACAGGGCCTGATTTTTGATTTTTCTCCTCAGCCCCGAATTTTTTCGTTTCTCTTCCTAACCCCTACACCTTCGGTAGTCATCATCTACATCTTCCCAGGTCCATATCAGCCATACCACAACCTAGCCAATGGACTTACACCGAAGCAAGGTATCAATTACATGATGATTCAATTACCCTTGCTAATATATAATTGTGTTGTGTGTGCAGATGGCAATCATACAACCACGAACCGGATCTAGAGGAAGCACTTGGAATGGAGCAGCGCTGAAGTAGCTATGCAAGGAGCAAGATTGATGATGCACTTACGGATGGACAATGGAAGGCACAATCTAGGTGTTGGTAGCAGTAAGACTCTTCTTTCTTCTTCTCTTCTCTTCTCTCTCCTCTTTTCTCTTAGCTGCCAAATGTGGCCTGATGTCATTGTAATAAGGTGTTCACCCTTGTTTTCATGAACACCAGTCTTGTCAAGTCTTGTAATAATGATCTGTTCACATGTCATTCCATTAGTTCCATTCCCCTTAATAATCCCATACCTACCTGATATTATTGTAAGGAACTCGAGGATGAGTTTTCATTCAGTCATGGGGGTATGATGAGACGCGATATGCACAAGCTGCGATATCGCGTACGCGATATCACGTCATCCCCTGCGATATCGCGTATGCGATATCACGGTCTACTACCAAATCTATAAATAAGAGGTGGCACTCCCCTCATTTCATATCCTAGGCGTAGAGTAGCAAAGCTTTGGAGGATTGATCACCCCAGAGATAGAATATTTTCCATGTGCCCGCAATAGGAGTCCCCCAAGTGAACGGTTCTTTATTCAAGCAGCTTTGTACCTGAACGCAAGTTGTGTACAGCAATATAGACAAGCTTTGTGGATAAACCTTGCAGTACATGGATAGGTTTATTTAATGTTATTTACTGCTTTCCTAGTAACGCGGCATGAGTACGACTTGGTTACGAGCATTGACGAATGTGTACGGCTAGCCAAGGAATCGGCTACTCATCGCTATTAGATTCTCTCACCCTTACCTCCTAGAATGTGGGACAAGTACGACTTGATTACGAGCATCTACAGATGTGTACGGCTAGTCAAGGAATCGGCTGCTTGTCACACTTAGGCTAGTTAGGTGCCTCAGTACGACTGCTTCGAGCATGTTCGTTACGTGTGGTAATCCCAGTAACAATTAGTGTTTGGTAGCCACAGTTGCACAGTTCAGGGTGTGTACGACAAGTGGGAACGGATGCTGACGCTAGGACTTAGTGCTATAGTTAGAGTTAGTTTTAGTCTCTCAACCCTTCACCCCTTAGCATAGGAGATAAACTAGAAAAGACCAAAAAAAATCATATACCTCAGACTTACTTAACCATACACCATGACAATAACAAGTCTGAGAAGACAACGATTAATTAACCCCAAGTGTTCCTTGCAGTGTTTAGGCATTTAGTCTACAGAGTTCGACCGGATCGCGCGTGCTATGCTCGTTTCGTATGGTTGAGTGTAGGGGTACCTCTCCACTCATCAGATATTGTTAACATTTCTTTTGAATTTGAATTATTTTTGTTGTTGATGACATTTGTCAATTAGTATTTTTAGATATCTCTTTAGTTTTAGATGTAAATCATCAAACAAGATTCTTGAGTTGCTATTTCAAAAGAGATTTTATTTAAAAATATGATATCTTTTGATACATCTTCTTCATTAATTTGGGATAATTTAAGACATTGATCATTAAATTCATCCTCAAAAAATAAAAATTGAGAAATATGTTGATCATGATAAAAAATTTAGAAAGAAAGAATATTAAGTGGGATGGAATAAGAGTTAACCTTTTCTATAATAATTTTTGAATCCCACTATTATATTGAAATTAAGTATCTAAAGTAGTCACCGCTTGGGCTAACACATTGAAAATGTAATTTTCTTGTCTTGAAACATGTTCAATAAATATTTGATCAAATTCCTTGAAAAGTTCAAAGACATATGCTTTATATGATTTCATGGTTGAATCTTTGTCTTCCAAATTTTCATTAATTTAATTTACTATAATTTAAGAGATAATGTAAATTTTTAGTTTTGATAAATCATAGTATTAGTCTAGTTTGATTGCATGAATAAGCACTTCATACTCAACCATGTTATTTGTCATTAGTCATGTGAAATTGATAGCTTTAAGGATAAGAGCTTCACTAGGAGGTATAAGCATGATTCCTACTCTATATCAGTTCTTAGAAAAAGCTTCATCTACTCTTAATATCTAAGTATTTAAATTAGTGTAATCAGAAAAATTTTCTCTTTGATCAATGTAGACATTATCGTATCAAAGTTGATCCATCCCCTAATGTTTCAATGGTTAGAATCTCATTTATATATTTATCTTTTTCTAGTGGTGGAGGATCCTCAAAAAGGAAAATGTTTCCATCATGTTGATGATAAGGTAGGGTATCTTCATAATTTTCTTCAAATTCTCTAAAATTTTGATAATATTATGTGGAATATGTATAGGTGTAAGGATTATTTCAAAAACTTCACTAGCACTTTCATTTATAACATACTCCCCTAGGCCAACTTCAATAAAAAAGTTATAGTTTTGATTTTCAGTTAATTCATGTTGTTTATTAAAATTGGTAATCACATGTGATGAGTGACGGGGTACCCCTACATCCAACCATACGAATCACAACCGTTCACGAGTGATCCGATCGAATTCTGTGGACTTTATAGTTTTTAGTGCACTAGTCTTCTAGGTAGTGAACCTTACCCTAAGGTCATTTGTTGTCTTCCCATGGTATGGTTAAGTGTAGTTGAGGCATATGATTTTTATATTTTTATGTTTTATAGTCCTAGTGCCTAAATAGAAAGAAAGACAAGGTAATTTAATGGCTAATGAATTCATTATAACTAACCTACCAGTCTCTAGCTAGTCCTAACATAAGTATCCAATCCTCCTTTCTATACATGTCCTGAACCCACGTATCCACTATTACATTACCAAGTGCTACACTATTAGGCACACCAAGCAATAACACTGCTGGGATTACCAAGCGAATACGTGTTATGCTTGAAGCGGTCGTAATTTTGTGTTTAATCTATCTAGCTTATCTTGCTTAATTACTAGAAAATATTTAATGAATGAATTAATTGAAAACATTGAATTCATAAATGAAATATTTAATCTATCCAGAGTGTTGCAAGGTTTATCAGAAAGCTTATCTTTATTGTTGCACATATTGTCGTGCTTAGGTACAACAATGCTTAAATAAAGATTCGTACACTTAATGACTCCTACTGTGGGCACTCAGGAGAAATATTCTAACTTTTAAATGAACAAACTACAAGAGCTTCACTACTACTGAAATCTTGTTTCCATTAATGTGGTTGGTAGGCACATATTCATGGGCAAAAGATGAATACTACATCGACATGGCCTTGTCGATGCATGATATGATGCATCGATGGGGCCTCATTGACAAGGCCTAGTTGACGAGGTTGTGTCGATGAGGCCTCATTGATGTAACTAAGAAATGTGACTCATCATACCCACACAATTAAATGAAAACTCATCTTTAAGTTCTTTCACAAATTTGGGAAGGTATGGGATTATTGACTGGCTTTTCACAAACGAAACAGACTAACTTGACAAAAATGGAGTGCCTGAGTATATGGATCAACACATTACAAAAATGATGATGTTCTTGACACAAAATTGAACACCATTACTTGATTCTTCAAAATTGGACAACACATTCCTTGATGACGTGAAGTTTGGTGAAGAAGATCAAACAATCCTAGGTAATGATGGCTCTTGAGGTCCTGAGGGACCTTCACCAGCTTCATGAATGTGTGGTAGTCAAGGTGGCTATGGTTGTCCTGCTACTACTTCAACTTTTGGTGAGAGGCAAAAAGCATCTAGTAATGCTTTCATTTTCTCCTCCTTACTTCTAGGATCATGCACCATCCACATAGCTTTACCAATGTGGGTCAAAACAAGCACATCCTAGGGACATGGGATTGCTTGAAAGAGCTCCTTTATGTTGATAAACCATGCAAAAAATTATTTGCATTTAATGTCGAATGCTCTAATTACATCCTTCAGCTCCTGGTAATCATTCATCCTTTTGGCTAAGTTTTCAACAATTGATCATTGATCCATGAATTGTGCTTGGAGAACTTCGAGTTTAGCATTTGTAGTCTCAAGCTTCTACTTGGTGTCTTTATGGTGTTTGAATTCTATCTTCTATAGAAAATACAAGGTAGCCACTTGTTTTTCTAACTCTGACCATGGTCGTCCGACAGTCAGCATTGTCAGGTTCACATAACAAAGATTGGCCAACTCTAGGTATTCTATCATCTCTTCTATTTGCAACTCCTTTAGATAGATCTCTACTTTGTTGTAGGCATTAATCCCATCAATGATGGGTTTTCATACTTCTTTTCCTTGTTAAAGTTACTAGAAAGCTTCATTTATTTTTACCTTTTCCATCTAGATGTGCTTCTCATTTACTTCCTTCTACAAGCCAACCTAGTCTCTATAGTGATTTTTAACTCTTTCAAACTTCAAAGCTTCATTTTTCTAGGCAATAATCTTAATAGTAGATTTCTGGTGTAAGGCACAAACTTCTTCCATTGATAGATTTCAATTTTCTATGGCTAGTTTTCTTAATTCAATATTCACCCTGGCTAGCTGCTCCTACTGTTGATGAATGAATTCTTGCATTTTTTTCTTTTTAAGCATCAACATTGTGTAGGAAATGATTTTTTGTGATCAGTGCTTTGTTCTCCTAGCACATCTGAGCCAATTCCTTATAAAATGAATATGTCTTTGCCTCTGCTATGGACTAGTTGAAGATGGCCATCACTACTTCCTCCTCAACCTTCTTGAGTCGTTCTTGAAGTTGTTGGAAAGCTTCATCTCTAGTTATTGTTGGGCTGAGAAATGCAGGATTAGCAAGATGAGCACATAATTTGGAAACCTCCATAACCAAGCATTAATTTTGTGCTTGAGTTGTTTTGAGTTGCCCTTCCAAGATGATGCATTTACCCCTTCCTTCTAGCAACTCCAACTTGGTTGTGGTGATGTTATCCAAAAAATCAAAGATATCTAGAATCGATTACCCTATCCCTACTAGTCAATCTAGTAATTCTTCATGCTGGGCTACATTCAATTTTTCACTAACCATGCCTGCAACCATTTGCACATCTTAAAGTGTAGATAAGTCTAGTACATATGCTGCAGGTACATTAAGTTCTTTGGTGATGTAGTCAGCAACTATTTCAACTGTAGTCTCTTGTCCTTGGTGCTGCATCACCAGTACAATGGCCCCTTCACCTTTCTCCAAATGCACCGAGAAGAAGGTAGCATTCCTAGAGTTTCTAGGAATAAATGGTGTTTTGAAAATAACACCATCACCTCTCGAGCATTGAGATTAGACTTTGTAAGCAACTACGTTCGTTGGATAAAGAATATTGGTCCACCCCTTTCCATCTAGCTGATTGTTCGAGTCACCTCATTAAGGTGACTCATTGCTAGTCGATACATAAATGGGTCTACACTACTCATTCTTTCATGTTGCTCTTGCTCAAGCAAGAGCTACTCTTAGATTTTGTGCAAGCACTCAATGGTTGTGCAGGCCTCTAATGTTGTTTCTTGAGTAGACGGTGGAGGTGGTAGTGAGAGGTTTCTTCTCTTTCATGATTCCAAATCATGAAGCCAAAGGATCATGTCTTACTGTGTCATTGGCATAATGGATGATTCCTACCCTTTTGTAAGTTTTCAAATGAGGCACAGAAAAGGTAGGATTTGCCTTCCACATTCATTTTCCTTGAAACACTTTTCAATCTCCAAATAGATTAGTTATGAAAGGTTTACAAGAAATCTCCTGCTTAGAGTGGCACATGCTCGAGTGAAAAATGTGGTCACCTGTCTAGGCCTCACTGTTGTATTGAGGTGATAAGCCACAATCTTGGTAGATACATTCTACTAATGTGAGAGCGTTGTACTCCTTATAGTCAATCCTGTAACACAGCTGAGTCCACTCCTTTTTGGTCTTAGTAACCTTTATGTTGATAACTCTACCAATTATGTCCTAATATCATGCAACCCTACTGCCTGTGTGATAGCTTCAGCTAAGTAGGACACCTGAATATGCTTGATTTTTATATGGACCCTAGCCTTCTATTGTTTCATAAGAGATATGTCTCTCCCATGTACCATTCCCCACTAGATGTGATGATTGGCCATATGGGAGATGTTTGCAATTTTGTTTTAACTATTACTAGAGCTTTCTCTAGAAATGACCTGAAGTTTATTTCTTGGAGAGCTAAGCATTGAATCTCTTGGGACCTAATGATGTTAAGGCAAGTTTGAGTTAAAGTGACTTCAAGCCCTGGCATAGGTCCTAGCATTTGCCCTCGTTGTGATTGCTCTGTTGGCACTTCTTCTTTTGGAATCTATTGAACAGATTCCACTTTAGGTTCCTCATGAAGAGATCTTGCTGCATGGATTGCCTTTGGTGGTTCTTGAGCTTGTTCTTGTTGGCCCCTTCCAACTTTGGGTCATTTCTCTCTTGGTTGGAAGGGTTCTCCTTCTTGTAGGTGTTTTGGTCTTGGTGCCATCTATAATCACAATAAGACCATGGGTTAGCAATCATTGTGTAATGTGAAGCAATTGGGATACCTTTATCTCTTTAGGATAGTTACACTTGGCTAAGTTATGATTATGACTAATTTAATTACTCCAATCACTATTTTATTTGTGTTATTGTTAATAAATCATCCCATAAGTTATTGAAAGGATTAACTCTTGAAAAAAATCATGTTTGTATATCACTAAGGTTATTAACCCTTTGGGGGAGTTAGAAAAAATTTCAAAACTTTCATTAGAAACCTTAAGGTTTGTGACCCCCACGATAAAGAGTGTACCTTTGGTAACTGTAGGATCAAAGAACGAAGTGATTTGGACAAACAATTGGGAAGTTAAGGGCTCTGGAAGGTTTTAGGCTTTGAAAAATGGCAAAAATTCCTTGTGTGTTATGAGGCAAATGATAAAAATTTCAAAGTTTATAGTGGCATATATAGGTTTTTTGGGTTGCGTTGACAAGGCCTCGTTGACAAGGCCTCGTTGACATAGTTGGCTACATCAACGAGGCCTCGTCGATGTAGCTATTGACCACTATAGATAACTATTGACTTTAGTCAAACTTGCAAAATAAAAGGAGTCTTTGAATGAAATTAGGATCAAATGAAAAGCCAAAAGGCCATGAATAGTATGAAAATATTAGAAGAGAGTGTTGAAGCTCATAAATTTGGAAAATGGAGAAGAATGATTCAGGGGATGAATAAAATAAAAGATTAAGGAGCACTAAGCGAAATACATAATGAAATCTGCAAAAGATAGAAATGTAGCAATGTCTAAGGTAAGGAACCTAACTACCCAAACCAAAAGCTATGCAAGTGGGTCCACCCCATAGCAGGCTCATGCCCTTGTTACCTTTGCATAATCTCAACTAAGGAGTCTATGGGCACCATAGTTGATTAATTTTTATGAAAAGTTAAGGACTAACCAAAAAGAGTCTATCCAGGAATTCAAACACATCATATTAAGACATAGAACATAACATAAAACCCAACAATGAGGTGAGTTATGGCAGCATGGATGGATGACAGAGAAGGTGGAATGGAATTCTGAATTGGGGTCATAAGAAGTCCCTTGTGGGATTTGTGTTTAAAATGACCTGAGAAGATTCATCCTTAGTCTAGACCAAAACCAACTTCTTTTGGTGACTTTGCATTACCACTTTAAGACTGATTGACCCACTCAAGATACAAGAGTGCTCCCACAAAACAACCATCATTCCATAAAGAGAAGAAAAGAGAAGTAGGAAGTGAGAGAGGGCCTTAGTAAATGAGGACCTTCAGGCATGGGTGCTTGTCTTTCTAGTCTCATAACCAATGCTTGTAGCCCATTTATTTTTCTAAGGGATGTTCTTTGAATTTCCATCATGTTTTTTTTTTTTTTTGGAATTGGAACCACACAATGCAAAGACTTTATTTGACTTCTTTTGAGTGGTTGGTATGGAACAGTAAGAAGTCCATGAAAAACACTCAAAGACTCAAGTAAGTAGAAGAGTACAAGAAGTTTTGAGTCCTCTTAAAGTCACACCCTTTACAAACCTTTGAATACTTCCTAATTCTAGAACTACTAAGGTCACCAATTGACTAAAAGTTTCTTTGATGGAAGGGACCTCAAATTCCCAGAACAAGAAAAACCATAGAGTTTATTGGATGGGTAGATGACATGGACTCGCTACTTGTTCCATGAAAAATAAACCATGTCATAGTCATCAGACATTAGAATTCAAAAAGAAAAACTAGACATTGACAATCACAACATTAAGCACAAACCACCATTAGTAAACAGCAATAGCAGCACTGTGTCCAATGTAGCTATTTTACTTTGTTTTGTATGAGTGTGACTTTTCATCATTTTTTGCAAAGATAGGATCACTAATTGATTTTCATCTAGAACATTCAGGTTGATCAATTTTTCTTTTTGTGCTAGACTTAGGTTAAGATCTAGATCATAGGCCATTGAGAGTGTACGAAGCTCAAATTGAATCGAGAGTGTTGGAACTTTTCCGTACACTAACTTGTATGGAAGGTAGCTAATAGGAAGTTTTGTACTCCAATCTTTCCTATATTTACTAATGGTCCATGTTAGTATTTTTGTGGTCTCTAGGTTGGTTACCTTTACTTGATCATTGGCTTGGGGATGATAGGGTGTTGTTAATTTATGTTCAACCCCCAAGCATTGCATTAACCTTATAAAAGTGGCACCTATGAAATGAGTACCATTGTCAAAAATTAGTGCACATGGCATCCCAAACCTATTTACAATATTTTTTTGTATAAATCTAGCAACAATGGATGATGTACAATTAGTAATAGCTACTGCTTTTATCCATTTTGTGCAACAATCAACTGCTACGATGATATACCCCTTTCCATGAGGCATGGGTGTGATAGGATCCATGAAGTTAATGCCCCATATGTCAAAAGGTTCTAGTGGTTGAACCACTATTGAGGACCTTCCATGCAAGTGGTCATCCCCCCCATCTCATTGACAACATTCACAAGCTTGGACAAACTAGTGGGCATCCCTAAATATTATAGGCCAATAGTATCCTACCATCAGGATTTTTATGGCCATGTTTCTCCCTACATAGTGGCCTCTTCAAGGCCCTTCGTGAGCATCCTCGAAAACACATAGTTGATCTTCATTAGGGATACATCAATGAATTAGGCCATTGGTACACACCTTGTAGAGGTATCCATTAATTTCCATGAAGTATTTAACTTGATGAAGAAATTATTGCTTCTTTCTAAAGTCAAGATCTTGTGGCATTTATTATGTAAGAAGATAGGTGAGGATGCTATTGTACCATGTTGTTTCTACGGGCGTTTGGTCATTTATTACTCTTGTACAGAGGAGTTCATCTAGAAATTGATCATAAAGCAGGCTCTCCTCCTCTTTATTATCCCATATTAAGTGAGAGAGGTGATTAGTGATCACATTTTTGGTTCTTTTTCGATCTACCATCATGAGATTGAATTCTTTTAAGATCATGAGTCACCGTATAACAGGAGGGCTCACCGTTGGCTTATTCATGAGGAATGAAATTGCATTGTGGTCCATGTGTACAAATACCTTGTAGCCAAGCACATAGTGCCTAAACTTTTCAAGAGCATACACCACTTCCATTACTTCTTTTTCCATGGTGGTGTAATTTAATTATGCTCCCACAATGCTTCAGCTCACATAGTGGATGTAGTATGGACATTTCTTATTGTCCAACTATGTGAGCACTACTCCCAAAGCATAGTTAGATGCATCTATCATGATGTGTAATGGTATGGACTAGTCTAGTGCCTATAGGACCATTCTAGTGCCTATAGGACCAGTCTAGTGCCTATAGAGAGTGTTCACATTCCTTCTTTCTTTGTAAGCTCTACCAACGATTGTGTGATCTTAGAGAAATTCTCTATGAATCGTTGATAGTAGCCAATGTGTCCAAGTAATGATTGAACATCTTTAACAGTTTTTGGTTGATAGGTTATTCCTTCGATGACACTTATTTTCTTAGGATCTACCTCAAACCCTTTTTTCAAAACTCAGTGCCCTAGTACACTACCTTCTTGGACCATGATGTGGCTCTTTTGCCAATTGAGTCGCAAATTTCACATCTCTTTAGTACTTGCTCAAGGTTGTCCAAGACTTGCTCAAACATAGCCCCATAGGTAGAGAAGTCATCCATGAAGACTTTCACACTGCTACCAATTTTCTGCTAGAAGATGCTAAGGACCAAGCATTGAAATGTCATATGGGCATTGCATAGACCAAATGGCATCTTACATATGCAAAAGTCCTCCAAGGACTCATGGATGTTATCTTGGCTGATCTTTTGGCATAATTTGAATTTATTTATAGCCACTATAATCATCTAAGAAGCTATAATAGTAATTCCTAAATATGGTCTCCAACACTTGATCAACAAATGACAATGGAAAATGATCTTTAAATGTTGCCATATTCAACAGCCTAAAGTCCATGAAAACCTACCATTTTCCACCTTTCTTCAGCATAATTATGAGTGGGCTAACCCATTCTCTATCTACAATGGAATAGATGAATCCTACCTTGAGGAGTTGTTCAATTTTCTCCTTGACGATATGCTTCAATTTGAGATTCAGCTACCTCTGTAATTACCTTCTAGGCTTCATGGTCGGGTCAATGTAAATGCAATAGTGGCATATCATTGGATTGATTCCTATTAGTTCTAGATATGACCAAGTAAATGTTGTTGGCCATTTTTTAATCACCTTTAATAGATTTGCTTTTTGTTCAGGAGCAAGTTTGACATTAATTACGACTAGTTTACCATTGTTTAAAAATGCATATTTCATACCAACAAGTAGAGTTTTCAGCTCTAGGGGCTCCTGCTTGAAGTTATTAGGGATTTCCAACTCTTCCCAATAGGTATCATCATCTTCATCAGAGATTTTGGGATGAACTTATTTAAGTTCATTCATACCTTCAACATAAGCACATGTTAAGATCTCAGTTGGTTCTATGCATAATGTGCTCCTATTTGAGTCAGCTATCAGCCATTGGATACCCTCCTATTTTATGGTTGTTATGTATAGACACCTTTGAATATTTATTTCATGTGCAAATTGGTTGCATGCTTTAATGTATGTACTTTTGATGGACCAAATCTTTTGCACACAATTGCACCCATTTTTTTTGTACATGATGCATGGAATATGCTTCTTCTCTACCTTGCCAAATTCATTTTCTTTGGAGATTTCTAGAGAGAGGTTCCTTATGCTCATACATGTGTCGATCCTACTTAACCAAGCTTTTCCCATAATGATGGGGAAGTTACTTTTCTAGTGTTTAACCTTAATCACTAGAAAATCAACAAGATAGGACCACCCAAAAACTATGGTCATAATGTCCTCTACTAGTCCCAGAGGAATAGTAATTAATTGATTTACCAATTCTAGATGAATGTTGCTCTTCTTGAGAGGTGGTAGGTTCCAGGCCTTGTACATGTCATGGGAGATGAGATTAACTTTGGAACCAAAGTCAAGAAGAGCCTTACATGGCTCATGTTTAGTAATTTGTAGGTAAATGAGTGGACTTCTTGGGTCAACTCTTTTCATGGGAAGATTACTAGCCATGATCCAATTGGAAATAGCATATGTTAGCATCATAGTGCAAATCCGAGGTAGCATTTGTTTTGAAGGGCACTTAAAGGTATTTGATGTAAAGGATGACGGTATTAGAGATGTAGAACGATTAGTAGTACTAGGTTGTGAGGGTTGGAAAAGACTGCTAGGTCAAAAGAAGGGTCCTTTTCTAGATCAATTATCTGAACCACTCAGCTAAAAATCCAGTTTTGAATGTACAACCCTCGTAGCATTTCATTATTGTGATTGTGGAGGAATCTCACCTTGCATGGATGAAGCAATAGGTAACTAGGTTGGAGGAAAAAGTATATGTGCAGATGGATGCGAAGGATGGTATGGATATGGGCTTTTTTATCAAGTAGATGGTGAATGTGTTTGATCATACTCTGGAGGGTAGTAGTGATGTTGAAATGAGGTATGAATTGCAAAACTTCTTGGAGAGATGGGTTGCTGAACATAGTACCCGTATGGATCTGGTTGCCTATAAGGGTACTACTTCCTTAGCGATGGCATTCCCCATAATTGTGGTTGGTGCCACCATTGGTATTATTCATATAGTTGTGATGGAGCTTCACTTGGGTAGTAAGCTTGTTGTTGTTGGTGGAACTGCCTTGGATTGCCTTGAGGATAAGGTAATTAGCTAGGTCTTTGCTTACGTGCTAGTCAAGGATTCAATGTGCACATCCCTAACACTTGTAAGTGTGAAACCATAGGGAAATACCCTTTGGATGCTTGTATTCACAAATGTCACAATCAGTTTCATCTTCAGAGTCGATTTCCACAACTTCCTCTATGGCAACAGCTTTGCCCTTACCTCTTTGGTAGGCCCGTTTAGCTTCTTTTTGCCTCCTATGGTTACGATCACTATTTTTCTCTTTAGATTCTTTAGCAATCTTCATAGCAGCTTGGAATTTTTCATCCAAAGGGTCCCATAATTCATCAACCTTTGCCAAAATATCATAACCAAATTTTTGGATGGGCAAGGTTATCCTATTCACCACTTCATCGAATGGTGACTCCTCCTCATCACAAAATTGGACCTCCCATTTTTTGATGAAAGGGTCCCTATTATACTCTTCTACACTTTCCCTTTTTCGTAACTCACTTTCTTCTTTTGCTACTTTCTCTATCATCCTTTGGATCTAATGGGCTCTTAGTTCAAATAATCTTCCTTAGGCATGCACCCCAAGAGTTCTTCTAGTTTTTGCTCTAAGCCCATCTATGATGTGGTGAAGTTATTACCTTTGAGAATAACCATGGCCAAGGCATTGGTGTAAGAGTGAATAGTATCTACTCATGGTGGCATCCAAGGGTCTATGTGTTCCCTGTTTCCAACCTTGGATTTACCTTCTTAGATTAGAAACTATGGAGTACATCTAGTATTTGTCATTAAATAGCTCTAACATGGTACTCCATCAGTAAATGGATTCTGGTTCCAAGGATTGGTTTAGCTTCCTTGATGAGTGTCCTAGGAAAAAGCTTGAGTTTCTACCACTTATTTTCTATATTTTGTACGGCACATGCATCATGGAAAGCTTGTAGATGCATCTATGGATTAGAGTTGTATCCCCCCTCAAATCTTAGGATATTATTCATGTCTAAGCACTTGATCGTACTATCTTTCATATGCTTGGTTGGAATTCTAACTACCTCCACAATGTTAAGCATACTTTGAGTCGCCAATAGAGGTTCATCATCATCATTGCATTGATGATGCCAATGATGGTTTCAGCTACTCCTTCGGTCTTGGTAGCCTTCATGATCATTGTTTTCTTGTTGATTACCTTCACCATGATTATCCTAATGGTTGCTTTTATGAGAACCAGAAGATGAAGAGATATTTTTAGAATTGAATAAAGAGGATAAAGAGGAAGATGGACCACTACCACCACCACTGTGGTGTCTACCGCCACCTCTTCATTCATTGTGACCATCATCCTTAGATCCCTTGCTACTATGATGTTTACTTGAGTCCCTACCTTGATTGTCACTCTTTCCCAAACTTGGTTTATGGATAGTGCATCATAGGTTGAGGGTTACACCCTTGTTACCAATAATAGAAGGTGGAGAGTCTTCATGTTGAGAACCTTGAAAGGGATGATCATCATTGTCATCTTGATTTTGTAGCAACAATGGGTTACTAAATTGTTTCCCCTTTGTAAACTCATAGTACTGCTCCTAGTGTTGATCTCTATTGCATTGTGCTTCAGTGGGTTCGTAATCCCAAGTTTCATGTTCATGCATAATGTATTCCTCGTGAAGCTTTCAAATGCCCAACTTCTTAAGGGTTTGAAATAGCAACCTTGGTACAGATCAATCAATGGGCAAGACAGTGTTGCCCTGCATTTCACACCATCGTAACTATTCATCCTAATGCAGGATGAAGGTGAAGTTTGGTACATACTCATCTGGATGAGTATATACCACTTTGCACTCCTATGGGGCTGGCAATTTGACATCTTCATGCTTGTGAGAAGAAAAAGTCATTTTGCAATATGAAATAAAATGTCAATGTGCTTTATAAGTCTATGTATAGCGGAAATGATATTGGCCTTGAGGTTTGTACAATGATATTAATGGTATTCACTGTTCCTAAATAGCACACATTTCAACAAAAAAAAGTTCCTAGAAATGATGCTAATGATGAGTGGCAAGGTACCCCTACACCCAACTATACGAATCACAAGAGTTCATGTGTAATCTGGTCAAATCCCATGGACTTTATAGTTTCGGATGCACTAGTCTTCTAGGTAGTGAACCTTACCCTAAGGTCATTCGTTGTCTTTCCAATTACACTTGTGAAGCACATGGTATGATTAAGTGTAGTTGAGGCATATGATTTTTATAGTTTTATGTTTTATAGTTCTGGTGCCTAAATAGAGAGAAAGACAAGGTAATTTAATGGCTAATTCATTGTAACTAACCTACTAGTCTCTAGCTAGTTATAACATAAGTATTTGATCCCCCTTTTTGTACACATCCTAAACCCATATATCCATTGCTAGGTCACCAAGTGCTACACTACTAGGCGCACCAAGCAATAATGCTACTAGGATTACCAAGCAAATACGTGTTACACTCAAAGTAGTTGTACTTATGTGTTTAATCTATATGGCTTATCCTACTTAATTAATTCATGAGCTTAATTACTAGAAAACATTTAATGAATTAATTAATTGAAAACATTGAATGCATAAATGAAATATTTAATCTATCTAGAGTGCTACAAGGTTTATCAAAAAGCTCATCTTTATTGTTGCACACACCGTCATGCTCAAGTACAACAATGCTCAAATAAAGATCTATACACTCAATGACTCCTACTACGAGCACTCAGGAGAAATATTCTAACTTTCAAATGAATGAACTACTTCACTACTACTGAAATCTCACTACCAAAAATGTGGCTAGTAGGCACATATTTATAGGCAAAAGGTGAACAGTGCATTGACAAGCCCTCATCGATGCATGATATGATGTGTTAACAAGGCCACATCAATGAGGCCTCATTGACATAGCCAAGAAATGCAACTCATCAACATGTTTATAAAAAGGTATTCTAGGTATAACAACATACTCAAATTTTTGGATAATAGTAATTTATATTTCTAAATAGTATAACCTAAAGAAGCCCTCAAACTAGGCTCCAAAAGTTCATGATAAGAAAACACAATAAGTGGATTGCATATCTATCACTAAAATATCTATGTAATATATGAAACTTGGGTATTTTTTAACTTGCACCTTTACTCTTTTAAAGAGCCTTCCACTTATATGTTAGATCCATCAAGTTGGATGACTCTTCTTATTATGATAGCATTTACACTCTTAACATTTTATATACCTCTAATGGCATGACACTAATAGTTGCAGTAGAATCCATTATGTAATTATGAATGTTTTTACCCAAAATGATTAAATTCATTAGACAAGGATGTTGATCTTACTTGATTAATGTGAAATTACTTGAATTATGCATTGATAAGGCATTAACATTTTCTAGAAAATGAATTCATTTTTTAGTTGTGAAATATTTTTCTTTCCTTAATTTCGATATATTGATCATCTTTTAAATTACATCCTTTATTTAATTAAACTATAAAAGATCATACACTGAAAGTTTAGCTTTAGCTCTTTTTTAAATCTTCAACTAAATCATAAAATTTGTATTCATTCCTAACTTCTTATTGAGGTGCATTTTGTTTAAGTATGAAAGGTGCATTCGATTATTGTTGAACATTTATTTAAGATGATTCCACTTGACTATTTAAGTTGATTTGACTAGCATTTCTCTTGTTTGGAGGGTTATATGTATTAATTTTACTTTATTGTGGGAAGGTATTCATGATAATGCTAAGTATACAATAGTGAGTGCTACGTGGATTTGGATCACTTACCATGACTTGTTCATATGAATTGACCTCTTCATTATCTTTTTTATGAGGAATATTAAGAACCATAATAGGAGCCTTATTGTTTTCTTGACTTTCTTTTCCTTATTTGGGGGGTGGGGGGAGGTTTTCGGACCCCAAAAAGAAGTTTTATTGAAATTAAAGGTGCATCAATTACAACAACTTGAATAAGTCATAGGGTTAAGGGGAAGGGAAAGTTGAGAGCACTGTGAATGAAACTTAGGAAACGCCTTATAAATAAACAAGTATTAAAGGAGGAAACCCAAGTTGGGGCACAACCAAATGTCCACACATACTGGCTTGTTACAAAATAGAATGACTTAGAATTAGATGAGGCAAAGAGCTCTCAATTAAGGATAGAGATAGCTTCAATGGTGACTCCACAAAATGGAAAGGGAAAGCTTCCTTGCAAAGATTACTGATGATAAGTGTAACTAGAACACACAGGTCTTTCCCATAATTGCAAGAGATGAACCAATTGATAACTATCCAGATTGAACTTGGATGCTTGAGATGTGAGTTGAAAATGGGTGAGCTGAAAGATCTGCAACTTCTCCAACCTCGTGAGCAAACATTTATTAGAATAATCTATCTTTTGAAATAGAACATTACATCTTCACTTCCAAATATAATATAAAATAGTAGGCCTAATAACTTTCCACAGAAAATTAAGATTAGTAGAAGTAATTTTCAGGAATCCGAATATGGCATCCTCTTGAGATAGCTTGTATGATGGAAAAGCTTTGGAAGCCCACTACCACACATGCTGAGCAAAGGGACAATGCCAAAATACATGGACAAAGTCATCCTGTCCACCACATAGAGGGAAATTGGGATTGGGAATCCCCAGATATTCTAAACGTTTACCAGTAGGTAGACCATGGTGGAGGAGACACCAGAGGAAATGCTTAATTTTGGGGAGGGTCGGAAGCATCCAAATATGTTGGAAGAGAGGGATCCAAAATGTTACTAACACTTGTTTGTGCCAATACTTATTGCAATGTTGAATGAATTTAGATGGGTCATGCATGAGATGAAAGGGGACAGATGGTCGATAGAGAAAGAGTTTAACCCTTTTAAGCCATTGAAGGCCATGAAAAAGGATTTGCACTGTAACATCAAGTTGTCAATGATCGTGGAGAAAAGAGTAAATCTAAACTAGGCAATGGTTCATTACAGCTGACTCCCCATACAAAGTGTTAAACTCGACCCCCGAAATCCAATAGCTAGCCAGCCTAAAACAATTCAAGGAAATGACAACTTTCTGATACCACGAGGTAGCCACCTTAGCATTTGTGATAGCAAGGGGAGCGGGCAACAGAGGTAACCACCATGGACACACTCTAGAGAGGATAGTAGGGTTGATCTTAACGTTAGTCCAATCAATGTAAGTGTGTAGAATTTGCCAAGCCCTCCAGATGCTTTTGAAAACATGAGAACTGGGGAAAATGATAGTGAGGGGGAAAAGGATCCAATTGACAAAATGGATGCCTTTCCAGAAGGGCTCATTGTTAGGAAATGCTTGATGAAGCCTTAATTGGAGGAGGATCCCTATAATATCATAGGCATCTAAATGTTGTACCAACCACTTAACAACTAGGGTAATACCTTGCTTATAGGAGTTCAAAAGACCTAAGCCACCCTTATTCTTGGGGAGAGTAACAACATTCCAAGCAACTCAATGAAATCCTTTCTGAGAATCCTTGGAGGACCACATAAACTCACAGAATAACCATTCAAGTTTCTTCTAAATGAGAATCTACTCAAAGGCTTCCAAGTTTCTCTTTTAGCTAGTGTTGTTTTTTCTTCCATCTGTCTCCCTTCAACTTCAACCTTTTAGCAATGTTGGATCTGCTATAGTTAGAAATAAATATATTCTTCTTCTTTAGTGGGTTATTGGTTGAGAAGCTCTATTTTCTCTCCTTCACGTAGATGCTACCTTTATTTTGTGTAGTTTATAATCTTATTCTTTGTGAGCATGTAAGAAGTTACTATTTTTCTATTGCTATGTAAATTATTGGTCGAGAATTTTGTTATTCTGACTTCACTATTAGTGTCAATTTAAAAGCCACAATGTCAATTTTTGTCTTCGATAGTCCTTTTATTATAGTTTTTTTATATTGTTAATTATGAATCTACATGTCTTCAAGTATTTTAGAAAGTTGTATTTTTTTCATATGTATTAGTGGACCCCATTTTGTTGGGACAAGGCTAAGATGATGATGTATTTTTTTTGTTTGTATGATGCCTTTGGTGCAACATTCTTTCATATTTTTAACAAATGGATTTCAAGTTTTTTTGGTACCTCAACAAGTTTTCAAAAAATTAGGAATTACATAAGTTTAAAAGAATTTTTTGACCCTGAAGTCTTAAACAATGAGGTATTAATAGAGTGATAAGACTCTTGATTCAATACCTCTAAGTTATGAGTTTGATTCTAATAAGTAATGATAAATCAAGCAGCACACAAATATATCATCCAATCCTACTTCAAAGTTTAATAGAGAAGCTGGACTTTTCTTTTAGATGAATGGCATAAGAAAAAAAAATGCAAGACGAACGCAAAAGCCATGATTGAAGAGGTGCTTTACTTAGCGATGAGGGTAAGGACAATAATAAACTGTATTAAATTTTCTAGTCTGAAATCAAATTTCTTCAAAATATGAGTCTCAAAAGCTGTGTTTCATTTTGGAAAACCAGAAAGTCCTCCTCAAGTCAAATTTTAGATAGTCAAGCATCGTGTGACTGCAATAATGAAAAATGTGTGACCGAAAAGATTCTGTCTATCAACCGGAGATTCCCAATTCCCAAGAAAATTTCATGAACCGTTCATGGTGGATTCGGATACGCGTAAAGAGGCATATAAAATCTGCATTGGGTACGTAAATTATAGTTTTTCATGCAATGGTGTCTCAATTTTCAACTTTCAACCATAACATTCATCGTACATTAAAATTGCATCCGCGTCCAACACCTTTATTGACAAACGCTCCTACTCCTCCGCCATTCGTAGGGAATTGGATACTTCTGCTGCCTAACTTTCCAAACGCTTTAAGATCCATTTTTCTGGTAAAACCTAATGCTTGTATTTCTCTCTTCTAACTCTAAAATTTTTTGTTTCATCTTCAGTTTTTCTTAGTATCTCACCGCATCTGTGGCGGGCAGTGACGAAGGAGGAGATGAGCAGGAGATGAGCGTTTCTCCTGACATAGGAGGTCTCATCTTCCCCCAATCTGATTTGGGTGAAGACATTGTTGTCTATGATTTTCTATGAAAAATATCCAAAAATAAAGGTCCATGTCGATTCTTTCCACATCGATGGACAACTATGGCATATATAGTGTATCAGCTATCATCTAATTTTCAACTGCCCAACGGCCTTACGTTGTCCTTTTGCTTACCCTAACCATCTCTTTATTTGGGGCCCCTTGCATGAACCTTCACTTCCCCAAGCCTACTTTTATGTTACCTAGTCTAGTGATGTTCTTCACATGCTGAGTCTTTTTTTTATGTACATAAAAAAAATGTCTCACTTACTAGTTGTTTGGTTCAATCATTTTTTTCTTTGAAGTTCTTTTAAGATTTTGTCAATTTTTTCATGTTTGATTAAAATTTGTTCAATGAGATAAAATATTTGGAGGTCTGGTTGAATCATTTTTTTTTATCGTTCGATTCTTGTTATTTTTCAGAACTTTTCCTTTTTGTTTCATACTTTGGTTAAATACAGCAAGATTAATGGTCCAACTCAAAATCAGAAATTTTTTGTCCCTATCTTTATTTAATGTTGCAGAGTTTAATGCTAGGGTGAACACTTGAAGAAAACAGATTGGAGATTTTAGAGGAAAGAGAATAGATTCTCTTGGCTGAATATTTATTATACTTTTTATCATTTAACAATTTCAGAACAGCTTTCAGTATGCAATGCTTACCTCATTGAGAGCATTCTTTAATGTTTTAGATAATTGAATTTTTATTTTTGAAGTGTGCTTAAGTTCTTAGTGCATCAATGTCTTGTCACTCTTTGAAGTCATACTAAAAAACAAATTACTGAAGTGGTTTTGCATTATCATTAAGCTTCCAAAAAACATATCACTTAACGTTCTGTTTGATTTCTAGTTTAATTGTAATTATGATATTTATTTTTTTTTGAGTTGGTTGGTTTGTTTCTTTTGATCAAAGTAGAAAAGATTGATGAACAGAATCAGAATTATGCAGACCAAACCCTATCATCGGTCGAATCCCTTTTGCATGCATTAAAGTTGCTTTCACTATTCTTCAACTTGGGCTTTATTCCTTCATTCAAAGAAGCAATTCCTTCATGATGCCATATTTCATATTTTATGAAATCCCGCCCCTGTTTTAATAGTTATTAAATATATTTGTCTAAGATTTTCAGTTTTTTTCTATTCCTTATTAAATTTTCATCTTGTTATTTTTAAATTTATCACTATTTTGTATTTTCAATTTTTCCTGCATTGAATAACATTTCAGTGTTAAAGCTCTTAAGACATTTTTCTCAAAGCTCTTTGCTAGCAAAAAAAACATTTTTTGATACCCTTAGTCACAATAATTTTGGCAATTAGTAAGTATATCTATTTGTAATTTTCCTCAAATTCATTTTAACTTTTGTGAAGAGTAGCAGTCATATCTCATTTTCTAATTTTTACCATTAATATTTACAGAGTTATAAAGATGAGCTCTATTCAAGACATAGATAGCAATGTGAATGAAATAGATAGTACTCTATTAGAGGAAAATGCATTGTAAGAACAAAATGTCTTAGATTGTAATACGGAAATTTTGAAACCATTTGCAAAAGGTAGATTTATTTTGAAATTTCCATTAAAAAAATTCGTAACACAATTAGACACTTGTAGGAGCGGAGGAGGTGGAAGCAAAAGATGGAAGTGTCATGTATGTAGCTATGAATTCACTACAAGTGGTACACGAATACATCATCATTTCTTTCAGACATTACAAAATAAAATAGGAACAGGTGTTATTACATGTAAATTTCCATATCCTGATATTCAAAAAGCTATGTATGACTACTTTCAAGCAAAGACTATGATAAAGAGCATTACTATAAGTATTCGAACAGAGGAAAGTAAGAACAAGACAAAGGATGTTGTACAACCAACAAAAAGAAAAGTGCTTAAACAAAAAAAAAATAAGTTTTTAAGTTAAAAAAAATAAAAGCTAATATCAATATTGCAAAAATGTTTTATGCAAATGGATTACCATTCAAACTTGCACGTACTTCTTCATTCAAAGAAGCAATTCATTGTGCCATTGAAGTAGGTAATATTTTTAAATTTTAAATTATCATTTTTTATTTAAAATTATTAGTAAAACTAATATTTTTATATGGCAGGTCCATCTTATATCCCTCCAACTGAAGATAAAATTCGAAATGATCTTCTTGATGAGAGGTATGAACTTAGCATGAAACAGTTGGAAGAATGGAAGCAATTTTGGCAGCAAAGTGGTTGTTCTATTATAATGAATGGACGGATTGATATTCATCAACGTTCATTAATTAATATTATAATTAGTTATCAACTTGGACCATTTTTTCTTAATGCTACAGACTACTCCAATCATATAAAAAATGCTAATTTTCAAGCCAAATTATTAGAGACAGAAATTCAACTATTGGTTCAAGCAACATTATTCAAATTATAACAGATTCAACTCCTGTTTGTAGGCGTGGAGGAAAAATGATAGAAATGATTCATCCAAATATATTTTTGAACTCCTTGTTGTGTTCATTCTCTAAATAATACACTTCGTGATATTGGTAAAATTGATTAGGTAAAAAAGCTTATTATAAATGCAAGAGACATACAAATTTTCATTTGCAATCATCATTATTCAAATTCCTTGTTTAGGGAATGTAGCAAAAATAAGACTTTCAAAAAGCCTATAGAAATAAGGTAATCGAATACAAAAATTTATATTGTTTGTTTTTAAGAAATTTGATTTATTAATGCTAAACTAATTATAAATTTTTTGAAACAAGTATGCTTCATATTTCATAATGTTGGAGAGAATGCAAGAGATACAAGAATCATTACAAACAAAGGTGATAACCAATAAATGGAAGAATTGGAAGGAAGCCAACACAACTATGGGAAAGAGCGTTAGAGAAAAGATTTTATTAGATGAGTGGTGGAAACAAATGAAGTAAGAAATAATTTATTTGAAATATAATTCTTTATTTTTTATTGTTTGCATCTTTATATCTTATTAAAAATAAGTATTTGATATATTGTAAGAGGATTATTAGCATGCTGCAACCTATTATTGATTTCATTCGTTATGCTGATACAAATACACCTGGACAAATTTATGTAATTTAATAGAAATTAAAAAAAGTGTTATAGAAATGGATAGCTCTCTTGATTTTTATAATGCTTAGTTACTTCCATTGATTCTAAAAAGATGGAATGCTACAAATACCCATTTCATATGGCTGCATATGCATTAAATATTAAGTGGTATTCTTCAAAACATAGACATAAAAATCCAACAAGGCCTTGTGATGATTTTGATGTAAGAACAGGCTTTTTACAATATGTTAAACGGTTATATTCACCTTGTGAGACTAGCTTAATTAGAAAGGAATGGCTTCAATTTACTAAAATACATACAAAGGCATTTAAATGTGAAAATGCTATACTTGATATGGATGGAATAGCTCAAGAAGATCCAGCTGGATGGTGGAGTTTGCATGGTGGAGATACTCCTAGATTTCAAACTTTAGTAGTGAAGCTTCTTAATAAGATCAGTTTTTCATTAAACATATAAAAAATATTAATACGTATTAATTTTCTTAATTAATTTATGAAATGTGATGTTTTATATATCATTATGCATTATCTAAACACCATGATTAGTAGGCTATTAGGTTTGAAGCTTTAAATGAGTTTGTTTATTGATGAAGTTTTGAATAATTTATAAAATGAATCTTTTAACAATGAAAAAATTTATTCTTGTTTTTATCATTTATGTAGGTTGCATCTTCTTCGGCTGTTGAAAGAAATTGGTCAAGATATTCTTTCATTCATCAGATCAAAAGAAATAGTCTGACTCCAAAAAGAGCTGAAAAATTAGTATCTGTTCATAGCAGATTAGATTGGAAGAAAGAAAAGAAATAAAATATAGGCAGTCATCTACTCTTTGTTGGGATGTTAATCCAGAAGATGATGATGTTCCAACAGTTGATGATAGATAAAGCTATTCTACTGACTAAGTTAATGTTCCTGGAGCCATGAATCTTAATATTGATGATTCAATCCTTGATGAAGATGATTACCATGCAAATGATATTAATGACATAGAACAAAATGAAGCAGGTTTTACAAATTTACTCTTTAGAGTAGAGCAAGGAGAAATATAGGCTAAAATTAGAATTTGAACAATGTGACAACATCTAAGCTTTGGCAAGGAACTCTTTTGTGATTTAAAAAGAGAGATAATTTTGTAACATTATCATATATATATATATATGATAATGCTAAAAAATTTTATAACACACATGAGACTCAATACTTAATGTTTCATTGCAATCTTTTATGCAATTTTTAAGCATTAACAATATTTTGAATTACATTGTACTTGTTCTATATTCTACAATGTTTTTATGAAATATGAGATTTAATTTTTTAAAAAAACTAATATATTTAAATTTTTTTTATCACTTCCCCAGCTACGAACCCCCGTCCACACTTTTTCTTGAGGCACATGTACCCAAACACGTTCAAAATCACGAATCCTCGATTCCTTCCTTCCATGAATCGGATTCTTTTGATGCATAGTTCTCTACGTACTAGAGAAAAACTACACAATTTTTTATGGTGGAGATAAAAAGATAGCCGATATTTTGTCCAAAGTTAATCTCCACCGTCATGGGTTGAACATTCGCAATGAAGAGCTGTGCAGGTTCGACCAGAGGAATGTTCAGCTTTTGGTTTTGCTTTCATGTTTGTATACTACAAATCACATATGGCCATGCTTCATGACATTGCGTGATCCAAAGGAAAGGTGATTTGAATAATGGCCAATGTACAAGCAAAGTCTCTTCATGTTTTTATACCCTCATTTTGCCATTAACATGGGTTCATTGCTAGGGCCAGTGATGTAGAAACAATCTTTCTTAAAAATATTTTTGTTCGTTAATCATTTCGCCATGGGGTAGATCCATTTGTAAGCCCCACAATGAACCCTTATCACAAAATTATTAGTGATGAGTGGTGAGATACCCCTACACTCAGCCATACGAATACGAGCGTTCTCACGCACGATCCAGTCGAACTCCGTAGATAGACTAGTTGTGGCACCTAGATCGTTAACCTTAGGTCGCAGTTCGTTGTCTTCCCACCTAGACTAGTATTTATATTTTTCACATATGGTTTAGTCCATAGTGAGGTGTATGATGTGTTCCTAATTCTATGCTACTCCTAAAGGCAGTTGAAAATAATATTAACTAAGCTAAGCTAGGAGGGAAAGGGTAAGAGAGTCTAATCTAGCCTAAGTGTGATGAGCAGTCGATTTCTTGATCATCCGTACACATCTTGGACCTCGTGCAAGACTACCACTAGGATTACCAAGCACAGATCCTAGGTACACCATTAGGATACCAAGTAGTCACACTTAAATGCTCGTAATCAAGTCGTACTCGTTCCACGTTTTAGGAGTTTAAGGGTGAGAGAGAAAATAGTAAATAACATTTAAATAAATAAACAATTAAATAACAAAGTAAATGCTACAATGATGATGTATTCTCAATCTTTATTGCTAGTCATGTGTACGTCCAAGTATGTCACACTCGAATAAATAATGTCGTACAATTACATTCATCACACTACGAACAGACACTAGAAAAATAATCTAACTCTGGAGGGATCAAACTGCTAGAGTTTCACTACAATCTAAATTATGCTTTTTGAACAAGGGAGAGCCGCTTCTTATTTATAGACATTGCGACAGACTGCGATATCGCAGGGAAGACGCAATATCGCGTACACAATATCACGAGGGATGCGATATCGTGTCCCATCATACCCCCACAATTGAATAAAAACTCGTCCTCGAGTTACAAAGAGAACAAGTTCCATTGATTACACAATGGATAGGTATGGGATTATTAACTGAAAAAAAATGAAATGAAACAATGCCGCAGTGTGGGAAGACACATCACAGAAAAAATACTACAACTACAAAAAATGGAAACTCATGTAGTTCCTGGTGGCGGTGGCTCCTCCATGGGTGCTTTCCCTTTGTCGTGTGCTCTAAGCTTTGAAGCTTGATGATGTTGAAGTATGGCCTGAAGCTTCTCCTCTTCCATGCAAGGGTCTTTTGCCGTCCATGTGAGTGTTCCAATGTTTGATGGAGTCGGCACCTCCCACGAATAGGGTAGTTGTGGGAACATCTAATTGGCTTTGATGTACCACGCCGCAAACACCCATCGTTCCTCTTCGTAGGCTCTGGCTTTGTCTTTGTATTCATGAAGATCAATTAGCCATTGAGCCAAGTTGGTTGCTACATCTTTCTGTCCTTGGTAGCTTGCTTTTACCACCTCGAGTTCAGAATTTGCAACATCCAATTTTTCAACCAGCATCTTGTGTTCTGCAAATTCTGCCTCATATTTGAGATGGGTGGAAGCTACCTATTGTTCAAGCTCTGTTCTCAGGCACCCCTGCTATTAACATGGCAAGGTTGGCATATCTGAGGTTTGCCAACTCCATGTACTCTATCAAGTCTTGGATCTGTAGGTCCTGGTTCTTAACTTCTGCTTGGTGGGCAAAGGTGTAAGTGTCCAATATGGTCCTCCAATCAGTGTATTAAGCACTGATAGTGTTGATTTGAGCCTTGGCCATATGGATCTCCTTCTCTAGGATTTGTTTGTACATCCCCACCTAACAACGAAAATGCTCCTTCAGCTTCTTATGTCATTTAGCCTCATTTTCCCATGCGCTTATCTCAATTGCTAATTTTTGGCGACTAGCATATACCTCCTCCATTGAAAGGGTTTGATTCTCTCTGGCTAAACGACTTACATCTCGATTGACCCAAATGAATTGTTTTCATAGCTGATAAAAGTGTTCATCGAGAACATTCTTTTGTTTCTCCACAAAGGTCAACCGAAGGTTATCTACAACCAACTATTTATTCTCTTCTTCTAAGGCTCTGAGTGCCTTAAGATGTGCATGGGTTTGCGCTTCTACTGTGGAGGCATCCCAAACAGCCTTCTCCTTTTCTTCTGCCACCTTCTTATTCTCTGCAATCAATTTGGTCAGTTGCTCTGTTCTAAACTTAGCCAGCTGGTCTGCGGGAACAAACTGTAAAGGATCCCGCTGTGCTGCTTGTAAGGCTACGAGTTGCTCTTGTAATCTCTGCACTTCAGCTTTAGCATGCTCGGCCCTTACTTCGGATATGACCAACTTCTCCTTGGTGGAAATGAGGTCTGATTGAATTGCTATGACATCCTGGGGAATGTCAAATAGAGACATCATTACTTGTCTTGTTTGAAGCAATCTGTCAAGTACATCCTCATGTTCCGTAGGAGTCATTGAGGTTTTGGCAAAAGTTTGAGCATCTCGTGCTCCTGAAAGATCTATCAGTGTCACAATAGGTACATTGAAAGATTCCTTGATGTGGTCAATGACCACTTCAGCAGCTCCCACGGCATTCTAGTGTTGCATGACCACCACAGTGGCCCCTTCACCAGTCTCTAACTGCACCTGAAAAGATGTCGCATTTCCAGAGATCTGTTGTGACCATCTACTTTCCCCTCCTCCTGTTTGAATTGATAATTTGCCCCTTGTGCGATTCATTGAAGCTGTAGGCTAATCGGCATCATCGATGACGTGGAAGAGGTTTGCGTCATCACGACTTCCCCAATTGACCATCTCAACGATGGTCCTAAGATGGCTCATCGACGTTCTGTAGTCTTGTGGTAGCGACGGCTGATTCTATCTTGTGCCAGGCCCTGCTTCTTGTTGTTGGCTGGGATCCATGGCTAGAGGTTGACTGGTCCCTGCAAGTTGAGTTGTAGGTGGTCCAGTCATCTATTCTTCTTCTTCTTCAGGTCTCAGCTCTTTGCCAGTGCTCTTTCTTAGAGCTAGTGCCTTTAGTAGTTTAGCATAAGAAGCATTCTGGGCTTTTCGAAGGACGTCATTGGTGTACCCCCAAATACCAGCCTGTTGGCACAGTTTTCTAATAAGACAAAGAAAGGGCAGCATCATTTTCCCTGACTTCCGTTCTTCAAATCGCCTTAGGATCTTTGTCAAATATAGATGAGGAAGGTTAGCATTAACCTTTCCCATCAACACTGCACATCCCCTAGTTTCATACGTAGATATTCTTTTTAAACATTTTGTGGGGAAGAGGTGATAGGTTCCAATTTTGAAGTAAACTCTCTCTTCCATCATCAGCTCACTAAAAGCTTTATCTCTGCCATAAGCCTTCTCTAACCAATCTTTTCTCACATTGGGGTCTGATCGGGTAGATAATCGAGCAACATGGGACCCTGAATTCGGAAGGCTTAACACTTCTGAAATAGCTTGTGTAGAGAACTCTACTATCACACCACAAATGTTAACCGTGGTGCCTTGCTCCCTATTGTGCCAGAACTTGTACGTTTCACCTAAGTACCAGGCACCACTTTCAGAGAGGACAGGCCATAAGGAAGATCCTTTAAGGTGATCCCTACCTGCCTCAGGAGCGAACTCTACAAAATATTCGAAGTTAAGCTCCACAATCACCACAGCGAATGTGGACTTCTCATGTATAGCCTGAACACACTCCGGGGACAACGTGAGTTGTTGTCCCAGTTCAGGCGTAGCAGCAACTCCTCCTTCTGCCTGCCCGGACTGTCTGGTAGGAGGTTCTTCTTGATGGACCCTAAATGATTGCACCTCTTGTTCTATATGTTGTCTGGAAGGGCCTTGTCTTCCTCCTTTCCTAGATCATTTCGCTCCACCTTGAATAGGACCCTCCTGCTGTGCACGTTTCAGGACCATTCTGCAATCACATGGATCAAGTGTTAGTAAGGTTGTTTTGGAAATTAAGTTATATCTTACTACTTGCCTTAATTAAAGATCTTATGTTATAACGTGTGATCGTGCCCGAAAGTTTGTAATAATGGGTCTTGTGACTTAGGTGGTTTCCATTTTTAATTTCCCAGTATCCTTAAGGTCATATGATTTTTGGCACAATTATTCTAAGTGTTAAGTTAATTACCCTAACTGATGTCCTTTGGGTGATGATAAATTTTGAAAAAGTTAGGCACTTTTCGATAAGTGTCTCTCCCCCACGACTAAACTGAACACTCTAGGTTCAAGCAAGTTCAAACAGAATTAAAATCGGAGCACCAGTGCACGAGATATGAGTGAAAAAGCAAGGGTCACACAATCGCAAGTCGCAGAGAAAAATTTCAACAACTCCCCCCGCAAAAATGGAAAAATGATGCTAAGTGTTGTGGCGGGGGTTCCTATTTATAGATAAATAGGACGCGATATCGTGTACGATACATCGCGTACGCAATGTCACATGGGACACAATATCGCGTATGCGATATCTCGGTCCTAGTAATGTGAGACACATGAAAATATAGAATTTTGAATGATTTTTCTTGAAATTAATGTTGAATATTGTGGACATTGGAAAGTATTAAGATGTCCTAGGGTAATTTCATGGATTCGAGAGGCACTCTTAATGATAATGATGTGAATTTTAGCAATTAAAAATTTGGCGGTTACAAAGAAAAGGGAATGTAATGGTACATTGGAACGTTAAAATTGAGAGGGATAATAATAGGGAAAGAAAATTATAAAAAATTAAGCTAAGGGTAAGAAATTATGTGTTTAAGCTAGAGAATTAGTAAAGATTACAACAAAATTACACAAGTGGATCCTCCCCAAAGTAGGTTTCAACCTATTATGCCCTTGTGTAACCACACTTAAAGTGTCTGTGGGCACTAGAAGGGTTAGATGTAATCCGCATTAACTCCACAAAACACACACATGTAAATATCGCCGAAATGAGATGAAAATTCTATGTTACACGAGACATAAGCTACAATTACACGAACAGTGAGATGAGATGAACTATAGAAAGGGATCGTAGAGATTGGGACATGAGGTAACTGACCCAGGGCACAATGAATCCTGCGTGTAAAGCATAATTAAGGTGTCATTAACCCATCGTTCCAAGATCAGGACCAAGTCCATTCCTATAAACAGTGACATCGCATTGTTTCATCCCATGATGAGCAACTATGAGAGTACCATAACAACAAGGCGTATGATCACTTGGCATTTAGTACAAGGGAGGAGTGTTTTTTGTTTTATGGCACTTTTTTTTTTCTCTTCATTTTTTTTCTTCACTAAATCCAGAGAAGCCACCAACCTTCAGGCATGGGTGCATGTCTTTCTAGTGGGACCCCCTAAAACAGCTTTTGATTTTTGAGTGCCCTTTTGATTACTCTTACTCCCATTTTTCATTAGATCTACAAGGATCTTAGTACAACCATGTTGCATGATAGCTCCCACAGACATCACCAAAGAGAATCCACAAGTCCCCTTGATGTCACATCCTAATCATTCCCTCTTGGTCCATCCTTCTTCATTCTAGGTACAATGAACACAAAATTAATTTTAAGTTTTAAAAATGTCAAGAATATCAATGTACCCTTGAACAGACCTCTTTATTTGTAGAATGGATGAGTGGATGTAATGGGCTAACTGTTCCAAATAATTGATTACTCATGACTTAATAACATAAAACACACCTCAACCAATGATCCACATGAGTGTTTTATTCATAGATGAGATTACTTACAAAAATGTAAAAAGACAAACACACAAAAAGATAAAAAGATAAAACAAAAAGTTGAAAAATATAAAACTAGAAAATAAAAATTGGAAAAATTAAAGAAAATGAAAAATATTTATTAATCCTACTTGTTATTGAAATGGGGGATGTCTCTCATAACTAAGCAGTTGAGTATGGCAAGGAGTAATAAATGGAAGATGAGGATCCTTGCATATTGGAAGTATTGGAACCGGTCTATACTTATCCCCTCGGGGTTCACACACTTGATTATAATGAGTATAGTGGGGCACTTTATACGATGTAGTTCCCGAATAACGAGTTGACCCACTATGATGTTTGTGACCGTTAGATGGTATGCAAGGATTGGGTTGATGCCTCCCATGGTTGTGTTCATTGGGTCGTATGGTTGTTGGAGTGTTAGTTGGTGACCTTGATGAAGTTACGTGAGGCGTTGGGTTCGAAGGTAAGGGTGCACCACAGTGTGGGACTTGTGCTGAGTTGGAAGATGAAGTGGCCTCAGAATTATGTTGTCCCTTCTTACGGCTGTGTTTAAAGAAGGGGCACTTTTGATGTTGAGGAGGTTTCTCACTGCTGTTGAAAGTAGTAGCACAAGTGTTATTCATGGATTATTGTGGTGGCACAAACACCTTAGGAACAGTTGGTGGCACTGTGGAAGGAGGGAAAGGATGAGAATGTGGAAAGTTAGGAGGAATATAAGGTGCACAAGGTGGTGGCTGTGTTGGAGGTATGGGCTGATAGTATTGTGGAGAATAGTATTGTGGTGAGAGATAAAGTATGGTGGCCCAAATGGAGAAACAGGATGTTGAACGTGATAAGCATTTGGATTCGGAAAATAGGAAGGGTGCCTCCAGTCTAAGGGTGGTCTCCCCCATGATTGGGATGGTTGCCACTGTGATCTAACACAGTATCTCTGTACAAACTCTGGATGTAGCGTGTTTCCCCAATGCTCATGTAGATGCAACAGTATTGGGCATTGGCCCTTGGGGTGATCAAACAGGCATATGTTGCATTCATACGTAGGATTGGCAGTTGAGCACTTGTTCCCTTTATTCTTTTTCTCCTAATGTCTGATGTTTTTAACTTCTTCTTGGGTTGTCAAAACTCTATCTCCAATATTGTTGATATATTCTCCACACTTTTGATACATCCATTTCAACATCTTATTGATCTTTGCCTCAGCTTCTTCTAACGATTGTTGTATTGGCAAAGATGATGTTTCCACCTTGAGATTGGTTGATTTCTCCTTGTTATGATCATGGACCTTTGTTGAGTTAAGCTTTTGGTCCCATTTATATTTTTCAACACTCTCCCATCTAGCTAATTCTCCTTCTTCTTTTGCTACTCGCTTAATAAGCGCTTGGATTTGGTGGGTTCGTAGGTTGTATAGTTGACCTCGGGCATATACTCCTAAGGTCTCTCTTGTTTCATTATGTAGCCCATCAATAATATGGTACATTAGCCTTTCCTCGGAGAACCCATGGCCTAGACAGTTGTTTAATAGTGCATAATATCTTTCTAAGGCCATGTCCAAGGGTTCATGTTGTGCATGTTTCCATCCTTGGATTTGTTTCCTCAAGGCTGACACTCTTGCGTAGGTTTGATATTTTTCATTAAAGGCTTCTACCATTGTTGACCAGCGTTGGATTGAATTTGGTTTTAACGATCTATACCATACTTTTTCTTGGTCAACATGTGTCATAGGAAAGAGCTTAAGTTTTTGCCAACCGTTATCAATGTTGTTCCATGTGCAAGCATCATAGAAGGCTAATAGATGTTGATGCGGATCTAAGTCATAGCCTCCTAAAAATGTAGGAAAGTTGTTTAAATCAAGCCTGGGTAGTCAGCTCTCTTTACGATGCCTACGTGAGATTCGCACAGCCTCTTGTATTTGCATTAGGCTTGTAGTGGCCAGTGGGGGCTCATCGTCATCAGGTAAGTTATGTCTTTGTGTGTTGCGATGACATTGCTTTTGTTCATTCTTATAAGAAACTCACACTTCAGGTTGTATACTCCAATCTTCATCGTCATATAGTTCATTGGTTCTCCAATGAACTTCCTCACTAAGTGTGGCATTATTATTATCTTGTAGGAGAGACATTGTATGAAGTTGTGTGTGAATTTATGCGTGAATTTTTTATAATTATCTCTTCTTTCTAAGAGATATATCGCTAAGTCCTTATACAGCGACCTTGTATGATCTAACTAATCTAGATAACTAGCACCATCCCCAGCAACGGCGCCAATGATGAGTGGCAAGATACCCCTACACTCAACCATACGAATATGAGCGTTCTCACGCACAATCCGGTCGAACTCCGTAGATGGACTAGTTGTGGCACCTAGATCGTTAACCTTAGGTCGTAGTTCGTTGTCTTCCCACCTGGACTAGTATTTATATTTGTCATGTATGGTTTAGTCCAGAGTGAGGTGTATGATGTGTTCCTAATTCTATGCTACTCCTGAAGGTAGTGGAAAATAATATTAACTAAGCTAAGCTAGGAGGGAAAGGGTAAGAGAGTCTAATCTAGCCTAAGTGCGACGAGTAGCTGATTCCTTGATCATCTGTACACATCTTGGACCTCGTGCACAACTACCACTGGGATTACCAAGCGTAGATCCTAGGTACGCCACTAGGATACCAAGTAGTCACACTTAAATGCTCGTAATCAAGTTGTACTCATTCTGCGTTCTAGGAGTTTAAGGGTGAGAGAGAAAATAGTAAATAATATTTAAATAAATAAACAATTAAATAACAACGTGAATGCTGCAATGATGAAGTAATCTTGATCTTTATTGCCAGTCATGTGCACGTCCAAGTACGTCACACTCAAATAAAGAATGTCATACAATTACATTCACCACACTGCGGGCAGACACTGAAAAAATAATCTAACTCTAGAGGGATCAAACTGCTAGAGTTTCACTACAATCTAAACTATGCTTTTTAAACAAGGGAGAGCCGCTTCTTATTTATAGACATTGCGGCGGACTGCGATATTGCGTACGTGATATCGCGGGGGATGTGATATTGCGGCCCATGTGATATCATGTCCCATCAATTAGTAACATGGTAAATGAGGTGGTTCTACCTTTTGATTTTTGTTGACTATAATGAATGATTTGATTTTGAAACTATTTCCAAGAATACCATAAATACTAGTCAAACATAGCAAATATAATTTATGATGAAAACTTTAAAAACTAGGCTA
>MNCI01006276.1:255405-295169 GCA_015680685.1 Gnetum montanum
TATTAAATCAATGTTGCTTAATAATATTAAGATTCCAAAGATTTATAAAAACATACCCCAAAAGTACCTCTATCACAAAAAATACTTAGTAGGAACATATATTAACTTGTCATGTAAGTTATTACAATCAAAGGAGATAATTGTGAAGTCATGTACTAAGACCCAACAACATTAGAATCTAACAAATCATAGCCTCATGTTAAGCATAAGAATGTTGATATCAACACTTGCATAGGAAGCTTTCTTTGAGAAAAGAACATTTATAAGATACTAACGATGAAAAGTTAGGGTTTGCACTCCTTTTTCTTGGAAGGGTAAATTGTACCTTCACCCTTCAAGGGAAAATTTTAAAACTCTCCTTTCAATGCAAAGTGACAAGTGTAATGGTACCTAAAAATAACAAATAAATTTAAATGCATGAAGTAAGTAATGAATACATTGTTTTATTGTTTGAAGCAAAGAAAGTACAAGAAAATAAAATTTGGGCAAGCTAATTGAAACTTCTTAAAAGAAACATTGTAGTAAAGAAATAAGTAAAATTGAACAAATGATCATCATGACTATTTGACTTTATCCTACCTATGATGGGTTGACTAGTAAAGTGTAAAATAATATAAATAATTAAGAGAATTCCAAGATCAAATACAAAATCCAAATGGAACATATAAGAAAATTCAAAGATTGAAAGGAAATAGCACTAAAACCCCAAAAAATCATCATTGCAAGTAACAACTATTGGTAGTTTGCTTTATTGTGTTCTATATGTAGTTAAGCAAAGTACATAAAATGTACTCAATGTAGGCTTGGAATTAAGGTAACTTAATAGAATGTGCAAGATATCATTGATGTAGGTTAAATGTGAAGGTAGTAAAACACCTCTTGTACAAGATCCGTTATGTTAAAAGTACTCCTTGTAAAATTTACTGCAAAACTAAGAACCAAATCATTAATAAAAATTGCTAACTCTACGGATTACCATTATACAATACCCTCCTTTGGACTAGTACCATACCCAAATTTCATCAACAACATAGCTAACACCACACACCAAATTTTATTATAACATATATCAACACAAGATTGGATGAATATAAGTTTTTTATTATTATTATCATTATTATCCTTATTATAATCATNGGCTGTTTCCCACTACACCACCTGTAACGCGGAATTGCATTTTTATTTTTGTGATAATGTGAGATGAGGGTCAAAAGAAATTCGCTTGAACTACTTTTCCGTCCGATTTCTCCTGTTGCGCTTCCTCACACACAAATTTTATATCAGAGGAAACAGTTCGAGGTATGGTCATTCGTTGCTGCATTAGTGTTCTGAATTCTGTGCAAACCATTCATTCAGGTTTCTTTCTTTGTATCCGTCTTTGGTGCTGAAACAGGGCAATGGAAGGATCTTTCGGACAGGGCTCCCAGAAGCTCCTAGACAAAGGCAGACACTCCAAGGAAGTCATCCACAAATGGAGAGGCGCTCTGTGCAAGATTGCGGGCACAGACGGATACCGGGGAACAAGGTAAGTGATGTTATTGTTAAGTGTTAACACACCATCTTTCCCTGTTTGTTAAGATATGTTTGCCCTTACTTTTGGTGCTGATTTTTAAATATTCATGCCAAACAGAGCAGGTCCAAATATGACTCCAAATTTAGGTTAGGTTTGGCATTAAGGCTGGTGTTTATGGTTTAATCACCGTAAATTCTAATAGCATTTCACAACTGCAGTGAATCAAAACATATACTCCACTAAAGTTAAAGTACTTTTCCTTCTTAATCCATATTATGCGCTTAAATTCTCAGTCGATAATACTTGGTAGCAATTACAGAGCTTCTTGCTCCACTGAAGTTTTAATTTAGGTTTTTCCCCCTTTACTCGTGGTCCCTGCAGCCCCCTGTAGAGCGTCATACAACATTTTTTCAGTTTATCCATACCGATTATAATATTTTATTTTCAAATAATTATATGGTGACAGTTAGAGAATCTCCATGTTGATTTTTCTAACCCTTTTCTTTTTACCAGTGAGCATTGCATGACCATTGTCAATACAATATGTACCAGTGAGCATTGCATGACCATTGTCAATACAATATGTGAGCTGCTAGATGTTGGAGCACTTCCTGCTCCTGCAATGGTAGTTGGAATACGAGAGCAATGCAGGTAGTTGGAATTAGAGAGCAATTAAGCAACATTATCCATGATATAAAGACATACCATGAAAATGGGCATGGTGTGACATCAGTAGAAATAAGTGGTATTGGTATTGGATGCATCCGAAAAACCACCTTTGCAAAAGAACTTTATAATCAAATTTGTGACCAATATGAAAGGAGTTGCTTTATTGAAGATGCAAGGGAACTTGTAGAGAAACATGGCCTCAATGAAGTCCACAGACATCTTATTGGTAAGCTTTTCAACTATGGACTATGTAACTTTACAATAGAAAAGCAAAGAAGAAGGGTATGTTACACAATGCAGAGATTTTAGTGGTGATTGACAACATTGACAGTAAAATTCCACTGAGTACACTACTTGTTGAGGATGATGTTTATCTTAGGCCAACCAGCATCATTATTGTAACAAGCAGGGAAGATGGAATTTTGAAGCATGACCCTACAGTTGCTAATTGTTGTAAAAATTTGATCTCACTCAAAATCTTAAACCTAGACTTCCATACATCAAAGCAGCTATTTTTGCAGTATGCCTTTGGAGGGATTGATAACGTGAACAATGAATTTGATGAGATAATAAATAAGATGTTAAAAAATGTCATGGTGTGCCGTTAGCATTGGCTCTACTTGGCAAACACGTTTATGGAAGAGATATGGAAGAGAAATTAAAGTCTGGGAAGATTTCTACGATTCCATAACTGATCGGTTGTTTTTAGATGTGGCCACGTGATTCCATAACTGATCGGTTGTTTTTAGATGTGGCCACTTTTTTCCGCTGGGAGAAGGAAGACTGCCTTCTTAAACTTTGAATGTGATGAAATAGAACTTCAATACTCTCTTGAGGTATTGAAGTCCAAGCTTTTAATTGAGGGAAAAGAGGGTGGTTTTTAAAACATGCATGATATGCTTGTGGAATTGCGGAGGAGCATAGCTCAAGATGAATGTCTGTGGTGCCCTGGTCGTTGCGTAGTCGCATGTGGCATCCTGCTGATGTCATGGACATGTTATCCTGCTGATGTCATGGACATTTATAAAACGGTATGACTGATGATTATGATCAAATCCTGGTATTTGGATTTGCTTTAACAAGTGAAATGATTATAGTGCAGTGTTGTGTACTATGAACTTCAGGGAACAGAAAAGGTAAGAGCACTCAGTTTACATGGGAGTGATGGGAGCTCACCTGTGCTAGACGTGGATGAAGACGGAAATCCACGGCCATGGCCTGCAGATGCATTCAGTGGGATGTCTTCGTTGGAAGTCCTGTTCCTCGACGGTAATTGCATTGAAGGTACTGCTTATTCGGTTAAAAGCTAATCTACCCTTAACGTTAGGGTTCATGATACCTCAAATGGCTTACTTTTTTAGATCGGCGTCGCTAATTTCCGTTCCTGAATGTGCTAAGGCGATCTTTCAAAGTTATCACGAAGGCTACGATGGCTTAGATGGACCAACTTTCCATATCAATCCATGCCTCCCACTCTGTGTTTAAAGGATACGAGAATTCTGGAGTTGTCAGGTTCTCCACTGACGCGGTCATTAAATCCGAGAGTTTGGATATTGGTTTTCGCTTTTAAATTAAATAATTACGCATTCATTCTATCCACTGATAAAAGTCTTGCCTATATCCACTGATAAAAGTCTTGCCTACTCCGAACAGCTGCCTACAAATTTGCAAGGACTTATGTCGCGGACTTGCAGAACTCACCCGATATCTTAGGCCTAATGCAAACTCTCTCTTCAATCAATTGTTCACTAATACACGGTTGTCTAGGGGACGCCCTGAAAGCCTCGCTGTAAATCTGCATGCTATTTCCACTCCTTTGATGATGTTGTATCTCTTTTTGTTGACAACCCTTACCTTGGCAAAGATTCTTACCCCAGTAAGATTGGAATGCTTTGAAAATTCTTATGTATTGGCATGTTTCTTAAAATTAGTCTAAATATTCTAAATTAGTGTTTGTTGAATCCTTGTGATTTGTTTCTCGATTCTAATTTCATAAAGTGCACTTTCTCTCAACCAAAACTAAATTTAAATTGGAACTTATTGATTTTCAAGAGTAAATTTATTTCTTCTTGCTTTTATAAAGCAAATGAGGCTTTTATACCAATTTGCAATTGATCTCACTTGTAATTCTAAGAGTTTGTTGGGCTAAGATATTTGTAAAAGGAAGTTATGTTCATATGTTCATGTTTTCTAGTAAAATTTTACATCTCATTATACATGCCACAAATCATGATTTTAGTTTTTTGAACATTAGCTTTCATTCTTGAATGCTATTAGAAGACATCAAGAGTATTAAGCATTTTCTCAATTTTGCCATTGAACCTGAAATTAAGATAACATCATCAACATAAAGTAAGACTCTACTTTCATTTGTAATTGCAAATTGAGTTTGGTATTTTATGCATCTACTCTTCAAGTTCATTAACAAAAATACCAAATAAAGTAGGAGAAAGTGAATATTCTAATTTAACACCAACCAAATTATTAAATAGAATTTTCACTTGCCCATTTGTAAATTAAATGCATACCTCTTTGTAAAATTTTTGGATAGTAGATAACTATGTGTTGGGAACTTTTAAATTTTCCAAACACTTCCATAACATGCTTCAAATGACCTAATCATATGCCTTAGAGAAATCTACAAAGGAGATAAATGTTTTCGTATGTGGACCTTTTGTTCTATTAATAAGATATTTTAAAGTGATGATATAATATATAGTAGAATGATACTGCCTAAATTTTGCCTAAGAAATTACACATGATTTTCATCAACACATCATTCAAATATAGATCCTATAATAGTTCTTAGAAGTTTGGCAAAAATATTTTTAATTACAATTAGTCTATAATTATTTCAATCTTTTTTGTGTCCACTTTGAATGATAACAAGGTGCTTGTTCTAAAGTCATAAGACTTGGGTTGGAGCTTGGGTGTAGCTACTCGAAATAGGTTAGGTTTTCACTCATCTACTACCCCTCGTAAGACCCTGCCATAATGGGATGAGCATTGAGCCTTTTGGACGATGGTCCTTTTTTTTTCCAATCTTCTTTTTTTAAACAAGATAGTTGCTCTATTGGTGCACCATTCCTTTTCTAACCCCACTTGCACATCCAAATTTAACTTTTTCTTAACACCATTTTATACCATTATCCCTTCCCATTAAAGAATTTTTCCATATTAAGTTATTTACATTAGTAGCTTTTCCTTATCTCATTTATTTTGCTATCAAAAGAAATGAACAATGTATTACCATTGTTATGAAACTCTTCTATTCTATCATTGCTATGAAACAAAGCTTGACAAAAATTTTTAATATCTTTTAGAAAGAAAGAATACTCTATTTTTCTCTTGCTTTAAAATAAGTACCAAAAACATTTGAGATCTTTCTTTATCATTCATAATAAAAAAGTCTATCTTTGTTTAAAAAATTCTCTCTTTTTAATCTAAACCAAATTTTTATATGATTATATAATCTTTGATGACTTTGAGTCTTAAATGAAATTCTAGTGGTCTTATATTCTTCATCAAACCATTGTCAATTGTTTGTATTTTGGCCTTTGAAAATATTAAGAATATAGTTTTTGTAAGGCTCACACTTGGATTCAAAATTTTTTAAATCCTCCAATTTTCAAATCATTCTAAAGTGCTTATGACTCTTGAAATTTTTAATGTGTTGTGTATTTGCTTATAACACCTCCTAACTTAAGCTTAAGCTAGAAAGCTACTATTTAGAAAACAAAATTGTAACTTAATAAAAATCAATAACATGCCAACAAAATTTAAGAGACAAAATAGTAGACATTCAAAAAATAAGTGCATAGGGGTAAAATAAAATATCACTGCCAATAGCCTCTTGGGTACCAAACCTAACTTGTTCAATAGATAATAATAGTTTGTTGCCCCTAATGCCCAAGCCAAAATATACATTAACTAAAACATTTTTATAACAATGGAATAAATAATATAATATCCAATGCTACAACAATACTTTAGGCTACTATCAATCCAACATTATATCCAATAAACAAGTAATAAATTAATGTTACCAATTACCAACTTAAACGGCCTATACTAGACGTAAGCAAATAAAAGTCCACACATACCAACCAAAGGGCATTACAAAATACAACAGTATCCACTAATCATTACAACTTAGAAATTACACAAAATTTTCAATTTAAAGAAATGCTAGAAAATGCAAAAATCCTAATCTAATCATCAGTTTCTCCAACTACCTACTCATCACAAATACTTATTTCACTTAGGAGGTAAAAATAAAGGAGAAAGTCAATCCACATGACTAAGTAGGAAAAATAAATTACAAATACTCCCTTAAAGGTTTTCTAACAAAGCATGCTAACTATGCACAAGGGTTGTTGCATTTGAAATGTTAGCATGAAACATAATACAAACATCAAATCACCAAATAAATAATATCATGTGGCCAAAAGTATCCAAGCTAAATTTTGCCATCACCCAACTTTAAATTTATGGAAGCTCACACCAAAATCTCAGCATCTAAATGTCAAGTTGAGATGTTTGTGTTTTGTGCACAACAAGATTTTCCAAACAAAATGTGCCTACAAGACTTATTTAATGTTTCTTAAATATGGTACCAAGATTAACTAAAACACTGTATCAATTTCTATCATTCATCAGGTGCAAAAATGCTCCCTCTATGAGTCATTGTTTAAGCCCAACGTTGATAAGTGGTTGAAGGTATCCCTATGCCCAACCATATGAATTACAAAGCATTCATACATGATTCGTTTGAATTCCATGGACTATCTAGTTTCTAGTGCACTAGCCTTCTAGGAAGTGAATATTGCCCTAAGGTCATTTGTTGTCTTCTCAATTACACTTGTGAAGTACAAAGGTATGGTTAAGTATAATCAAGGCATATGATTTTTATTATTTTATGTTTTATGGTTTTGCTGCTTGAAGAGAGAGGTAAAGTAATTTAATGACTAATTTAATTTAACTAATTAACTGGTCTCTAACTAGTCCTAGCATAAGCATCTAGTCCCACTTTTCGTATACATCCTAAACCCATGTATCCACTACTAGGTTACCAAGTGCTACACTATTGGGCACACCAAGCAATAACACTACTAGGATTACCAAGTGAATACGTCTTATGCTTGAAGCAGTCGTAGTTATGTATTTAATTTATCTAGCTTATCCTGCTTAATTACTTAATTAGCTTAATTACTGGAAAACATTAAATAAATAACTAAAAGCATTAAATGCATTAAAAATCTCTAAACTATCCTGAATATTACAAGGTTCTATGAGTCATTGTTTAAGGCCAACGTTGATAAGTGGTTGAAGGTACCCTTATGCCCAACCATATGAATCACAAAGCATTCATACGTGATTCGTTTGAATTCCATGGACTATCTAGTTTCTAGTGCACTAGCCTTCTAGGAAGTGAATATTGCCCTAGGGTCATTCGTTGTCTTCTCAATTACACTTGTGAAGTACAAAGGTATGGTTAAGTATAATCAAGGCATATGATTTTTATCATTTTATGTTTTATGGTTTCGATGCTTGAAGAGAGAGGTGAAGTAATTTAATGACTAATTTAATTTAACTAATTAACTGGTCTCTAACTAGTCCTAACATAAGCATCTAGTCCCACTTTTCGTACACATCTTGAACCCACATATCCACTGCTAGGTTACCAAGTGCTACACTATTGGGCACACCAAGCAATAACACTGTTGGGATTACCAAGTGAATTCATCTTATGCTTGAAGTGGTTGTACTTACGTATTTAATCTATCTAGCTTATCTTGCTTAATTACTTAATTGGCTTAATTACTGGAAAACATTAAATAGATAATTGAAAGCATTAAATGCATGGATAAAATCTCTAAACTATCCAAAATATTTCAAGGTTTCTCACAAAACTCATCTTTATTGCCATACATACTATTGTGCTCAGGTATAACAATGCTCAAATAAATATTCGTACACTCAATGACTCCTTCTACGAGCACTCAAGAAAATATTCTAATTTTCAAATATAAAAACTACAAGAGTTCAGCTACTACTATGACTTGAATGTCCATAAACATGGTTGGGAGCTCGTATTTATAATTTTTGCTATAGTACTACATCAACAGGGCCCCATAAATGTAGTAAACACTATGTCAACATAGCCTCGTTGACGAGGGCTCATTGACAAGGCCACGTCAATGAGGGCCCATTAACCCCATACTTTGATGCTCATCATACCCCCACAACTAAATAAAAACTTCTCCTTGAGTTCCTTTACAAAATTGGGAAGGTATGAGATTATTAACTGACTCTTAACAATACAACTAACTTGACAAAATTGAGTGCCTAAGTGTACAGATTAACAAATTAAAAAAATTGTGGTGTTCATGACACAAAATTGAATACCATGAATTAACTTTACAAAAATTGGGCAGCACATCCTCTGATGGCATGAAGATGGTGGAGAAGATCAAATAGTCCCAGGTGGTGGTGGCTCTTGAGGTTCTAAAGGACCTTTGTCAGCTCTAGGAATGTGCAATAATTAAGGTAGTTGTGACTATCCTGCTGTGACTGCAACCTCTAGTGGAAGGTGAAAGGCATCTAGTAATTCTTTCATCTTCTCCTCCTTACTCTAAGGATCATTCATGGTCCACGGGACATCATCAATGTTGATCAAAATGGGGACATCCCACGAATAGGACATTATCGAGAACATTTCCTTTACATTAACAAACCATGCAGTGAATTGTTTGCATTTGATGTTGAATAGTTTTCTGCATTTTGTAGCTCCTGGTAGTCATTCATCCTCTTGGCCATGTTCTTGGCAATTGATCATTGATTAATGAATCGTGCCTTGAGAACATCGAGTTCAGCATTTGCCACCACAAGCTTCTGCTTGGTGTCCTTGTGATGTTTAAACTCAACCTCATATAGCAAGTACGAGCTAGCCACTTGCTTCTCTAATTCAAACCGAAACCATCCGATAGTTAACATGGCCAAATTTGCATAGTGAAGATTGGCAAGCTCCATGTACTCCATCATCTCCTTAATTTGCAACTCCTTCATGTGGATTTCCACTTTTTTGTAGGCATCTATCCCATCAACAATGGGTTGCCACAACTCTTTTCCTTGCTAGAGTTACTAGAGAGTTTCATTTATCTTTACCTTTTCCAACTAGATATGTTTTTCATTTACTTTCTTCTATAGACCGCCTTTTCTCTATAATGATCCTTGACTCTCTCAAATTTGAGAGCCTTTGATTTCCAAGCGACTACCTCAATCGTAGTATTCTAGCAAAGGGTGCAAACTTCCTCCATGGAGAGATTTCTATTTTCCACTGTCAATCTCCTCACTTCTGTGTTTGCTTTGGCTAGTTGCTCCTACTATTGATGGATGAAATTAGTTAACTATTGCTTGTGCTCATTAACATTCCATAGACGATGATTTTCTATAGTCAACTGAACAGTCTCCTTATGGTTCTGATCCAAGGCCTTCTGAATCTTGTGTTGTGTGGATCATCTCCATTGCCCCTCAACCCCTTTGAGTTTGATGTGAAGCTATTCCATAGCTTCATCTCTTGCCAGTGCTAGGTTGAGGAATGTGAGGTTGGCAATCTGGGCTCTTAACTCAACAACTTCTATAGCCAAGTGTTCATTCAACTCTTTGACTATTTCAAGTTACTCCTCCTAGATGATATTCTTGCCCCTTGCCTCTAGCAGCTTTGATTGGGTTGCAATAATATTGTCTGAAAGGTCAAAGACATCCGAAAGTGATTGCCCAATTCCCACAAGTTGGTCCAGCAAATTTTCATGTTGTGCTACATTTATTCTACCACTTGTGATCCATGTGAATGTTTGTACATCTTTGAGTGTAGTGATGTCTAGTGTAGATGTTGCTGGTGCATTGAGCATTTCGACAATATGATTAGTAACCACTTCTGTTGCAATCTCCTACCCTTGGTGTTGCATCACCAATATAGTTGCCCCTTCACCCTCCTCCAAGTGCACCAAGAAGGTCATAGCATTCCCAGAGATTTTTGGGAGTGGCTATTGGTTTTTGAGAGATACTATGGCCTCTTTGGCACTTGGATTTGACCTCATGGGAAACTATGTTCTTTGGGTTGATAAAATAGATTCACCTCCACCCATCAAACTAATTGTTTGCGCCACCTCATTTAGGTGAATCATTGCTAGTCTATACATGGGTTCCTGCCACTCATGCCTACTCATTGCTCTTATTCACTCAAGAGCCATTCTTGGTATTTGTGCAATTGTTGGGTAGTTGCAGTGATGTTTGGCACAGTTGTTTGAGTGGCATGTGGAGGTGGTGGTCATTGATCCTCTTATTGGATAGTTGTTGTAAGCATCTTATCTTTCATCATTTCTACCCAATTGGTAGCCAAAACTTGCCTGACAATGCCATTGGTGTAGTGGGCTATTCCTCCCCTCCAACAGAGTTTCCTAATGAGGTATGGGAAGGGGAGCGCTTTCCTTCCACATTCTTCCTCTTTAAATTTCTTCTCCATTTCTAGATAGATTAACTATGGAAGGTTGACAAGGAATCTCCCACTTAGAGCAGCTCATGCTTAGGTAGGGAAGGTGATGATTTTGGTTGGCCTCATTATTGGATTGAGATGAAAGGCCACAATCTTGTAATGGATCCTCTCTACCTATGTGAGCATGCCAAGCTCCTTATAGTCAACACCATAGCACCACTAAATCCATTCTTTCTTGATGCTAGGATTTGCCTACATTGGGATCTTAGTAAGGCTTATTCCAGTTTCTGGTAACCCAAGCATTATAACAATGGCCTATGTTGAGTAAGATACTAAGATCTCCTTGATTTTCATCGTTGATCCAGGCTGCCTATTGTTTCAAAATAGGAATGTCTCTCCTATGTACCACTCCTTGGTGGAAGCGATGATTGGCCACATGGGAGAGGCCTTTAGCTAGTCTTGCACTTCTTTTGGTGCTTGCTCTAGGAATGGGCCAAAGTTTAACTCCTGGAGCATTGTTTTCTGGACCTCTTGCAATATAATCTGATTTAGGCAAGCCTTCATCAAGGTCACCTCGAGATTTTCTTGTGGTGCTGGTGCATCATCCTGATGGGAGTGTTTTGTTGCTACTACTAGTTCTAGAATCTATTTAATAGATTTCACTTCTACCTCCTCCCTAAGAGGACCTGTGCATTGGTTGCCAATGGTTCTTCTTGGGCCTGTTCTTGGCCTCTTCCCATTCTAGGCCGTTTCTCCCTTGGTTGAGATGGTCTTGCTTCCTACGTGTGCTTTTCCTTTGGTGCCATCTNGCATTCATTTTTTTAAACTGCTTCTCCATCTCTAAATACATTAGTTGTAGAAGGTTGACTAGGAATCTCCCACTCAGAGCAATGTATGCTTGGGAAGAGAAGGAAATGACTCTGCTTGGCCTCACCATGGGATTGAGGTGGAAGGCTACAATTTTGTAATAAACCCTCTCTACTGGTGTGAGTGCACCAAAATCCTTGTGGTTGACACCATATCACTATTGCATCCATTCTTTATTTATACTAGGATCTACCTACATTGGAATCTTAGTAAGGTTCGCCCTTGTTTCAGGCAACCCAAGCACTGTAGTAATCGCCTATGCTAAGTAGGACACTGAAATGTCCTTAATTTTCACCATTGATCTAGGTTTTCTATTATTCCAGAATAAAAACATCTCTCCCATGTACCACTCCCTGATGAAAGTGATGATTGGCCACATGGGAGAGGCCTTCAGCTGGTCCTGTACTTATTTTGGTGCATGCTCTAAGAAAGGGCCAAACTTTAACTCCTAAAGCACCAATTTTTGGACCTTCCTTGGCTTGATTTGCTTTAGGCAAGCCTTTGTTAAGGTCACCTCAAGATTTTCTAGTTGTATTAGTGCATCCTAATAGGAGTGTTTTGCTACTACTATTGGTTTTGGAATCTATTTGATAGATTCCACCTCTACCTCTTCCTTGATAGGATTTGTGGCATGGGTTGCCAATGGTTCTTCTTGGGGTTATTCTTGGCCTCTTTTCATTTTAGGCCATTTCTCCCACAGTTGATATGGTCATGCTTCCTACATGTTCTTTCCTTTTAGTGCCATCTATACTCACAGCACATCCATGGATTAGTAGATGTAATGTGTAACTTTAAAGTTTTGAGTATCTTTTCTTACTAGTTAGTTAGTTACACTTTAGCTAACATTGGACAATAAAAGATTGACTATTTTATTAATTATTTATTATCATCATCAATGGAGATTTTTAGAAAGGTTTAACTCTTGTAATTTAGTGTTTAATACTTGATTTTTTAGTTAAACCTTTGTGGGAGTAAGAAAAAATTGCAAAAAAAATTTTAATCAAAAATGGTACATTTTTGGTCCCCACAACAAAGAGCTTACCTTCAGTAGCTGCAGGATCAAAGAATGGAGTGATTTGGATAAATGGTTTATGAGTTATGGGCTTTGGAAGGTTCTAAGCTTTGAAAAATTGAAAAATAGTGAGGTGAGTTACATTCAACATAGATGGATGATGAAGAAGGTGGAATGGAATTCCAAACTAAGGTCATAAGAACTTCCTTGTGGAGCTTATGTTGAAAATGACCTGAGAAGATCCATCCTTAGTCCAAACCAAAACCAACCTCTTTCAATGACTTCACATGACCACTCTAAGACTGATCCACCCCCTCAAGACACAAGAGTGCACCCACAAAACAACCACCATTCTATAAACAAAAGAAAAGAGATGTAGGAAGTGAGAGAGGGCATTAGTTAAAGGGGACCTTCAAGCATGGGTAACATATCTTTCTAGTCCCATAACCAATGCTTGTAGCCTATTTATTTTTCTAAATGGTATGCTTTGAATTTTCATCTTGTTTTTTTTTTAATAGGAACCACACCATGCAAAGACTTCATTTGACTTCCTAAAGTGGATGACATGGAACAATAAGAAGCTGATGAAAACACTCGAGCACTCAAGTAAGTAGAAGAGTGTAAAGAGTATTGAGTCCCCTTGAAGCCACACCCTGTACAAACCTTTGAACCCTTCCCAATTCTGGAAACTACCAAAGTTACAAATTTATTAGAAGTTGATTTAATGAAGGGACCTCAAACTTCCAAAATAAGAAAACCCATAGAGTTTGTGGATGGTTGGATGTCGTGGACTCATTGCTTGTTCCATTAAAAAGAAATCATGACTGAGCCATCGATACAAAAACTCAAAAATAGAAACTAGACATTAGCAAATCAAAAACATGAAGCACAAACCACCATTAGTAGCAACCACAACACCACCATGTCCTATGGCAATAAAGCACTTTTATTAGCAAAAATTTGAAAATCACATTCAAACAAAACAAAGTAAAGTATATATAAGAAAGTATAAAATATTCAAGAAAGATTCAAGTGTACTAATGATGGTGTAAAAATAAGAAAAATGTTTGAAAATCAAAAAGGTGTAAAATAAATAATTTGCAAAATCAAAAATGTGAAAAAAAAAGTAGAAAAATTGAGGAGCCATACGGATGATTAGTACAAATGACCATCTCCTCTATGACTAAGTTGGAAGGAGAAGATTCAAAAATTAAGCGTGATTATCCATTCATTGAGGTACTCATTGCACTGGCTTGCTTGGGCTCATGGAAAAGCTTCACTGGTTGGATGTTGACCAACTACTTTTTATTTGGGCTATCAGGTTTGTATATGGTCATGGCCCCAGAAGAAAAGGTTTCATCAATTATATAAGTTCCTTCTCACAATGTTTATAATTTGGTTTTCTAAGGTATGTGTGTAGGATTCTAGTAAAGAACCTTATCTCCCAGTTGAAATTTCACTTTCTGTATTCTAAAGTCATGTCATTGTTTGTTGAATGCCTTGTGCACTTCATTCAAAGATAGGGCCACCAATTATTTTTTTTCTAGCACATTGAGGTTGATCAATCTTTCTTTTTGTGCTAGAATTAGGTCAAGATCTAGTTCACAGGTTGTTGAGAGTGTATAGAGCTTGAATTGAATCAAAAACATTGGAAGTTTCTCGTACACTAACTTGTAGGGAGAGTAGCAAATAGGAAGTTTCCATGTTAAGCAGTAGGCCTAAAGGGCATCGTTGAGTTTTATGCTCTAGTCTCTCCTATATTTGCTTATGGTCCTTATTAGAATCTTTGTAATCTCCCAATTAGTTACCTCTGCTTGACCATTGGCTTAGGGGTGATAGGGTGTTGTTAATTTATGTTCAACCTCCAAGCGTTGCATCAACTTTATAAAAGTGGCACCTATAAAATGAGTTCCATTCTCAAAAATTAGTGCATGTGGCACCCCAAACCTATTTACAACATAGTGTTGTACAAATCTAGTAACAATAGATGATGTACAGTCGGCGACAACTACTGCTTCTACCCATTTGGTGCAGTAGTTAACTGCTACGATGATATGTGATGGGACCCATGAAGTCTATGTCCCATATGTCAAAGGACTTCAATGGTTGAATCCACTATTGAGGACCCTCCATTCAAGCAATCATCCCACCCTCCTTTGACAACATTCACAAGATTAGACAAATTGGTGGGCATCCTTAAAGATTGTAGGCCAATAGTATCCCTTAAGATCAATCATGTCTTCCCAATTACACTTGTGACGTTTGTTGGTATGGTTAAGTGTAACTAAGGTATGTGATTTTTATCATTTTATGTTTTATAGTTTGGTGCTCAAAATGTAGATAAAAGAAATTGGATTAACTAAACTAAATTAACTAATTAACTAGCATTTAACTAATCCTAACATAAACATATGATCCCACTTTCCGTACACATCCTAAACCCACATATCCATTGCTAGGTGACCAAGCGCTATGCTACTAGGTGAACTAAGTAATAATGCTATTGGGATTACCAAGCGAATACGTGTTATGCTCGAAGTGGTCGTACTTATGTGCGTAATTTATTTGGCTTAATTACTTCATTAACGTAATTACTAGGACATGTTTAATAATTAATTGAAAGAAATTAATAAATAATTAGAAACATTAAATGCATAAATAAAATAGCTAATCTATCCAAAGTGCTGCAAGGTTTATAGAAAAGCTCAACTTTATTGCCACACACATTGTCATGCTCAAGTAGAACAATGCTTAAATAAATATCCGTACACTCAATGACTCTTACTGTAGGCACTCGAAGGAAAAATTCTAACTTTCAAATGGAAAAAATGCAAGAGCTATGCTACAACTACAATCTCTACTTCTATAAATGCAGCTACAAGTGCATATTTATAGCTAACTATAGGCACTACGTCAAGGGAGTCATGTCAATGCATGATATGATGCATCAACTAGGCCTCATCGATGAGGTTTCATCAACACCATTGACAAAATGTGACTGATCACCCAATGAAAAAACTGTTGTTTATTCCTAAATTCTAGATCTTGTGGCATCTCCTAAGTGAGAAGGTAAGTGAGGATGCCATCATACCATTTTGGTTCGATGAGCACTTAATCATTGATTACTCCTGTAAAAAGGAGTTCATCTAGAAATTGATTAAAGAGTGGACTCTTCTCCTCTTTATTATCCCATCTTAACTGAGAGAGGTGGTCAATGACCACATTCTCAATTTCTTTCTGATCTATCATTGTGAGATCGAATTTCTACAAGATCACAAGTCACCGTATGATTTAGGGACTCACCATTGGCTTATTCATCAAGAAGAGGATGGCACTGTCATCTATGTGCACAAATACTTTGTAGCCAAGCACATAGTACTTGAACTTGTCAAGAGCATACACCACTACCATTAGTTCTTTCTCAATTGTGCACCCACAATGCTTTGGCTCTGGTCATCTAGCTACATAAGCACTACTCCCAAGGCATAATTAGATGCATCTTTCATTATATGAAATGCACTAGACCAGTCTAGTGCCCACATAATTGAAGTTTCTACAAGTTTCTCCTTTAGTAACTAGAATGCATGTTCACACTCCTTAGTCTAGATAAATGGCGCATCTCTCTTTGTAAGCTCGACCAATGGCTTTGTGATCTTAGAAAAATTCTCTATGAATCTCCAGTAGTAGCCTGTGTATCCAAGGAATGATTAGACATGTTTACCTATCTCTAATTGTTATGTGATTCCTTGGATGATCCTTGACTTCTCTGAGTCTACCTCAATTCCTACCTAACTAATTCTATGCCCGAATACTATGCCTTCTAGACCATTAAATGGATTTTCTACCAATTATGCCTAAGGTTTGTTTCAACACATCTTTTTAGTACCTACTCAAGACAATCCAGGGCTTACTCAAATATAGCCCCATAGGTAGAAAATTCATCCATAAAGACTTCCATCCCACTACCAATCTACTATTGAAAAAATACTAAGGAATAGGTGTTGAAATGTTGCAAAAGCATTGCACAAACCAAATGGCATCTTATAATATGCAAAAGTTCCCCAAGAACTCATGAATGTTGTCTTGGCTTGATCTTTTGACACAATTTGGATTTGGTTATAGCCACTATAACCATCCAAGTAGCTATAATAGTAATGCCTAGAGATGATGTTCAACACTTGGTCCATAAATAGCAATGGAAAATGATCTTTAAATGTTGCCATATTCAATAGTCTAAAGTTCATGCAGATCCACCACTTGCCACCTTTCTTTAGCATAATTATGAGTGGGCTAACCCACTCACTATCTGTGATGGGATAGATGAACCCCACCTTGACGAGTTGTTCTATTTCCTCCTTGACAATCTTTTTCAATTTGGGGTTCAGTATCTTTGTGGCTACCTTCTTGGCTTCATGGCTAGGTTGGTGTAGGTACAATGGTAGCATATCCTTGGATCAATTCTTGTTAGTTTGGGATATGACAAAGTAAAGGTTGTTGGCCACTTATTGACAACCTGCAATAACTTGTCTTTTTGTTCAGGACAAGATTTGCATTGATTATGACTAGCTTGCCATTATTTAAAAATGCATACTTCATGTTAGCTGGTAAAGTTTTTAACTCTAGGGGCTCTAGCTTGAAATGATTAGGGATTGCCAACTCTCCTCAATAAATGTCATCATCTTCATCATCAAAGAGTTGGTGATGAACTTGCTCAAGTTCATCCATGCCTTTGACATAAGCACATGTCAGGCTCTCAATAGGTTCCATGCATAGTGTGCTACTATTAAAATCAGTTGTTAGCCATTGGATGCTCTTCTGTTTTGTGGTTGTTGTGTACAGGCACCTTTGGATATCTATTTCATGTGCACACTAATTGCATGCTTTAATGATTTTACTCTTAATGGATCATATTTTCTACATGCAGTTGCACCTATTATCACTATACACAATGCATGGAACACGCTTCTTCTCTAAACATTCAAATTCATTTTTTCTTGTAGATTTTCAAGGAGAGGTCCCTTATACCCATACGTGCATCTACTGTGCTTAACCAAGCGCTTCCCATAATGATGGAGAAGTTACCTTTACAATTTTTAACCTTGATCACCAGAAAATCGGTAGGGTATGACCACCTGCAAACTATGGTCACAATGTCCTCCACTAATCCTAAAGGGATAGTAATTGATTGGTCTACCAATTCTAAATAGATGTTTCTCTTCTTGAGAGATGGTGGGTTCTAGGCTTTGTACATGTCATGGGAGATAAGATTGACACCAAAACCAGAATCAAGAAGAGCCTTTCATGGCTCATGTCTAGTAATCTATGAGTAAATAAGAGGACTTCCTTAGTCAGATTTTTTCATGGGAAGATTACCAGCCTTGATCCAATCAAAAATAGCATAAGTTAACATCACAATGCAGATCTGAGGTGATGTTTAGTTTAAAGGGTACTCAAATATGTTTGATGCATAGGATGAGTGTGTTCAAAATACAGGACAACCAGCCACATTAGGTTGTGAGGGTTTGGGAGGACTGTTGGGTCAGGAAAAGGGTCATTTCCTAGATCAATTTTTGAACCACTTGGCTGGAAGGTTGGTTGTGAATGTATAGCACTCGTAGCATTTCGTTGTTATGACTACGAAGAAATTTCATCCTACATGGACAAAAAAGGAGGTAACTAGCTTGAGAGTAGAGGGATGTATGTAGATGAATGTAGAGGGTGGTATGGATATAAGTTCTCCCCTCGAGTAGATGATGAATGTGTTTGATGGTACTCTAGAGAGTAATAGTGATGTTGAAATGAGCTGTGGCTTGTAAAACTTCAGGAGAGATGGGTTGCTAAACATAGTACCCATATGGATTTAGTTGCTTATAAGGGTACTACTGTCTTGGCGGTGGCATTCCCTATGACTATGGTTAATGTCACTATTGGTACTGCTCATACGATTGTGGTGGAGCTCCACTTGGATAGTAAGCTTGTTGTTGCTAGTGGAATTGCCTCAAATTACCTTGAGGATAAGGCAATCATCTAGGTGCTTAGCTCCATGCTAGTAAAGGATTCAACGCATACACCTCAAACTCTTGTAAATGTGACACCATAGGGTAACATCCTTTAGGATGTTCATATTAACAAATCTCACAACCACCATCATCTTCGGAGTCTATCTCCACAACTTCTTTTACTACAGCAGCTTTGCCCTTACCTCTCTGGTAGGCACGTTTAGCTTCTTTCTACCTCCTATGATTACGATCACTATTTTACTCTGGATTCTTCAACAATCTTATAGCAGTTTGGAAATTTCCATTCAAAGAGCTCCATAATTTGTCAATCTTTACCAAAATATCATAAATAGATTTTTGGATGGGTAAAGTTTTTATATTCACCACTTCATCGAGTGGTGACTACTCCTCATCACAAAATTGAACCTCCCTTTTCCTAATGGAAGGATCTCTATTATATTCTTCTACACTTTCCCTTTTTCACAACTCACCTTCTTCTTTTGCTACTTGCTCTATTAGCCTTTTAATCTAATGAACTCTTAGTTTGGATAATCTTCCTTGGACATAAACCTCAAGAGTTCTTCTAATTTCTACTCTGAGTCCATTTATGATGTGGCAAAGTTGTTTCCTTTGAGAATAACCATGGCCAAGGTATCGATGTAAGAGAGAATAATATTTACTCATGGCAGCATCCAAGGCTTTATGTGTTCCCTGTTTCCAACCTTGGATCTACCTTCTCAAATTAGACACTCTACAGTACATCTAGTATTTGTCATTAAATAGTTCTAACATGGTAATCCATCTATAAATGGATTTCGGTACCAGATTTTAGCTTCCTTAATAAGTGTCTTGGGGAAGAGTTTGAGTTTTTGCCAATCATTTTCAATATTCTGTAAGGCATAGGCATCATAGAAATCTTGTAGATGTGTTTGTGGATCAGAGTTATATCCCCCCTCAAATCTTGGAACCTTGTTCATATCTAAGTGCTTGATCCGACTATCTTTCACATGTAATGAGAGCGGTTACTTTAGTAGTTATTCTAATTATTAGAGTGGTTACTCTAGCGGTTGCTTTAGGAGTTATTCTAATTATTAGAGCAGTTACTCTAATTATTAGAGTAGTTGCTCCCAAGCCTATAAATACGGTGCCTAGGCACACAATTGGGAGGAAGTCTTTTGGCAGTCAAGTAGTGAAACTCTTGTAGTCTGTTTAAAAGTTAGAGTATTTTCCAAGTGCCTACAACATGAGGTCTAAGTGTGGATGGATCTTTATTCGAGCATTGTGTACCTGAGCACACCTTATGTACGGTAATAAAGACAAGCTCTTTGATTCATCCTTGTAGCACTTGAGATTTTTTTTCTTACGCATTTCTTTTATTTTATTTTCTTATGCATTTATTTTATTTTATTTTATGCACTTTACATTTATGTTATTAGCATAGTAATTCATTTTGATCAATTAACCAAATCGTTAGATTACACAAGCATGGCCACTTCACACATGTGTGTAATACTTAGTAACCCAATAACGATTAGCATTTGGTAATTCCAGCAGTGTTGCACTAGTTCAAGATGTGTACAGCAACTGGGAATAGATGCTGGTGTTAGGATTAGTTAGAACTTAGTTAATGAGTAGTTAAGTTAAATTAGTCACTTAGTTACCTATCTCCTTCCCTACTAGCGCAAGACATAAAAACATAAAAGCTATAAAAATCATATGCCTCAAGCTTACTTAATCATACAATCGTGACATATAAGTAAGCTTGGGAAGACAACAATCAACCAACCCATCCTTGTTCCACAAGGGTGCATAAGCACTTAGTTCTTGGAATTCGACCAGATCGTGCATGAAATGCTTGTATTCGTATGTGATGAGTGGCGAGGTACCCCTACACTCAACCATACAAATATGAGTGTCTCACGCGTGATTCGGTCGAACTCCAAGAACTAAGTGCTTACATGCCTTAATGGAACACTCAGGGTTAATCAATCGTTGTCTTCTCAAACTTACTTGTATTGTCACGGTTATATGGTTAAGTAAGCTTGAGGTATATGGTTTTTTATGACTTTTATCTTTTTGGTATCTTATGCTAATGAGGGAAAGGGAAAAGAACTAAGTGGCTAACTTATATTAACTATTCATTAATTAAGTTCTAATAGTTCCTAACACCAGTATCTGGTCCCACCTACCATACACATCCTAAACCGGTGCAACGCTGCTAGGATTATCAAACGCTACTCATTGCAGGGTTACCAAGCGCTACATGCATGCTCGAAGTGGTCGTACTGAGTGCACTTAACTACGGAGATCGAGGGTTAAGATAGAGATTAATTAACTAAGAAAGCATTAAACATTAACAACAATTAATTACTAATTAGCTTAGTCCGTATGCTCCAAGGTTTATCATAAAGTTCATCTTTATTGCTGTACACAAATGTGTGCTTAGGTACAATTTGCTCGAATAAAGATCTGTTCACTCTATGACTTCTACTGTGGGCACATGGAAATTATTCTAACTCTGGAATGGTAAAATTACAAGAGTTTGGCTAAGGGTCTCAATCTAACTCCCCTGGAACAAAGGGTGCCGCCTCTTATTTATAGAAAATGAGGCAGGACGCAATATCGTGTACGCAATATCGTGGGGTGAATGCAATATCGCGGCTCATTAGTATGGTTGAGCATAGGGGTACCTCGCCACTCATCATTGGCACCATTGCTGGGGACTTAGTTATTTGTGCACTAACTAGAACATAGGAAATCATTCACATCGTTGAAACAAACCCTTAGGGTTGGTTGAGAAAATAATAAACAAGAATTCATTGCACACTGAACAAACAAGTATATCTCCTTCTTCGTATGAAAGCACCTCATCGCCTAGGTCTGAAACAAGAAATAGTTAGTGGCATAATACACATGATGTTGATTTGCCAATTCCTTAACAAGTTCGAGTTGTATATATTCATCCTAATGAGTATATACTAGACTTCACCTTTATCCTCCATCAAGATGAACAACTACGTTGGTGAGACTTAGAAGGTAACATAGTGTTACCTACCGATCGTTCAGTCCCAAGCATGCTTCTTCGTGCTCTCACACAAATTGGCATGCCACACTTACATGTAGAATACGTTGTGCAAGACCATGACTCGAGAGAATACCATCCTATGGAGGCACAACATCAAAGGGACTTGCAACAGGAAAGACATCATAAGTCTTTGAAGGATATCTGGTCTCAGGATGTCCCACATGTTTTAAGTGAAAATGAGGGTGGTGAACCTACCTCAGGTAGTCGCCCACACAATGATGTTCCTCCCCTTGACTTTGGTCAAGGGGTTGTGTATCAAAGCCTTCATTCCACTATTCATAATCCAAGTTTTGATACCTACAGGCACAAAGGGTCTAAAAAAGGGACACAGACTCATGATAAAGGTGGACATTCTTATTGCAATCACGATCAAGAACAAGACCATCGAAGAGAAGGTAGCAGACACCGTTATGGTGACATTTCTCATTCCTCTTTACCTTCATCATCTCCTTCACCCTCTTCTTCAGTATCTGGACATAGTCGTAAAGGAAAAGACCATGGGGATGAAGGTAGGGAAAGTGGAAGTCATAGGCAAAACAACCAAGAAAGGGGACAAGGGAACTCTAGAGAGTCACGACATGGAAGAAGGGAGAGTAGGGAACAACATAGGCATCATAGACACCATGGACGAGACGATTATGATGAACCCATACTCGCTACTCAAAGTATGTTGGACATAACTAAGGCTGTTAGAATTCCAACAAGGCACCAAAAAGATAGTAGGATCAAAAGATTAGATATGAACAATATCCCATGATTTGAAGGGGGATACGACGCTGATCCTCAGAATCACTTACAAGCATTCCATGATGCGTGTGCCTTACAGAATATAGAGAACAAATGGCAAAAAATTAAGTTATTCCCATGAACACTAGTTAAAAAAAGCAAAAAGCTGGTACCACTCTTTAGAACCGGAATCCATTCATAGGTGGAATACTATGTTAGAACTATTTAATGATAAGTACCAAACATACTCCCGAGTGTCTAACTTACGAAAGCAAATCCAAGCCTGGAAACAAGGAGGACATGAACCCTTGGATGCTGCCATGGGCCGATACTATGCATTGTTACATCGTTGTCTTGGCCATGGTTATTCGCAAAGAGATCAACTATGCCATCTCGTCAATGGGCTTAGGCATGAAATGAGAAGAACCCTTAGGACTTATGCCCAAGGGAGACTATCTGAGCTTAGGTCCCATCAAATTCAAAGACTATTGGAGCAAGTTGCTAAGGAAGAAGATGAGCTATGGAAGAGAGAAAGTGCAGAAGAATATAACTTAGATCCTTCCCTTTGGAAGAGGGGACTAAAATTTTGTGAGGATGGAGAAGAGTCACCACTCAAAGAAATGGTGAATAGGAAAACTTTTCCGATCCAAAAGATGACATCAGAAGTTTCGACAAAGGTAGACCAAATATGGGATTCCCTAGATAATAGATTTCAAACTGTTCTTAAAATAGTAGAGGAGTCTAGAGAGCAAGGTAGTGAGAAAAGAAAAAAGAAAGAGGTTGAACATGCATGTAGCAAGGGTAAGGGCAAAGTTGCCATCATTGAAGAGGTTGTGGATCCAGAAATAGACATTGATAGTGGATGTAAGATATGTCAATATGACCATCCTGAGGGATGTTACCCTATAATCTCACATCTATAGGAGTTTGGGGTGTATGCACTCAACCCACGATTAAACAAAAGGCAAACATCCCGAAGGTTACCTTATCCTCAAGGTAACCCAAGGCAGTTCCACCAACCCTTAACATATTATCCCAGTGGAACTCCACCACAACTGATTGAGCAATATCAACAGTGGCAGCACCCACAATCATGGGGAATGCCACCACCAAGGCAACAATATCCTTACCGGCAACCTAACCTATATGGATATTACATGCAGCAGCCAATCTCCCCACGTGACTCTACTAGTCACGTCACTCCTCAACCTCACTACCAAGCCTACGAGTATTATGGGACTCCCTCTTCTAGAAGTAATATTTCGCAACCATATCATCCTTCTCATCCATCCGCATCTCTTCCACCAATAGCTCCACTACCACCTACTCCCGCGATGCAAGGTGAAATCCCTACCCAGCCACAGCAACGTAATGCCACGAGGGCTATTAACTTTCAACCTACTATTGGTTCCAATAACCACATAAAGAAAAAACCTTTCTTTAGAACCAATAGTCCAACCAAGCCCTTGCAATCATAAGCAGTTGATTCCTTAGATGCCTCAGTATTAATCAAAACTTCGAAGCCTCCTTCAACCCAATCACCACACTCAACGCATACAGTCATGCTAACACATGCCATCACCGATTGGATCAAATTTGACCACCTTCCCAGGAAATTCTTTGATCCTGGGAGTCCTCTGATATGCTTACAAATCACTAGAAATGCACCATGCAAGGCTCTTTTGGATTCAGGTTCTAGTGTCAACTTGATTTCTCAAGAAATGTACAAGGCTTGGAACTTGCCTCCATTGAAAAAGAGAACATCCATCTAGAGTTGGCTGACCAATCCATCACTGTCCCATTGGGACTAGTGGAAGACATTGTTACAATTGTTTGTGGGTGGTCGTACCCAACTGACTTCCTAGTGATTTAGGTAAACAACGATAAGGGGGACTTCCCAATCATAATGGGAAGAGCATGGCTAAGCACCATCGACACAAGCCTAGGAATCCGTGATCTTTCCTTAAAAATATCCAAGGAAAACACATTCAAAAAGATTGAGAAGAAGAAAGTTCCATGCATCGCATACAGTGACACAAGGTGTAATTATGTGCAGAGGTCATGAGTTGTGCAAAGTTTAACATTGTCTGCATGCAATCAATATGCACAAGTAATCAACATACAAAGATACCTGTATGTAGTAGCCACATGACAGGAAGACACCCAGTGGCCGATAGCTGATCAAGAAAGCAATTCACTTATATGCATGGAACCAACTTAGGGTTTGACTTGTGGTTACATCGATAGCATAGACGCATTAGAGCAAGTCCACCACCAACTTCCAAGTCTTAACCTTGAAAATGTCAACTGGGGGAAGTTGGAAATCCCTGAGAAATTTAAGCAAGAGCCCCTTGAGCTAAAACCATTGCCCACCGGTATGGAATACACGTTCCTTAAAAATGGAAAACTAGTAATTACCAACACTAAGCTTGCTCCTCAATAGAAAGAAGAACTGCTAAAGGTAATAAATAAATGGTTGGAAGCCTTTGCTTGGTCATATCCCAAATTAACTAGAATAGATCCTAGGATATGCCAACATAGAATTTACACTGAACCCTCCATGAAGCCTCGAAGACAACCACAGAGGCAGTTGAACCCTAAGCTGAAGTAAGTAGTTAAGGAAGAAATCAAACAGCTTCTCAAGGCTGGGTTCATATACCCCATTGTGGATAGCGAATGGGTTAGCCCCTTAGTTATTGTGCCTAAAAAGGGAGGCAAATGGAAGGTGTGTATAGATTTTAGGCTACTAAATATGGCAACATTCAAATATCACTTTCCATTACCATTTGTCGACCAAGTCTTAGACACCGTCACTGGGCATCACTATTACAATTTTCTGGATGGATATAGCATATATAACCAAATATAAATAGCCTCAGAAGACCAAGCCAAGACTACATTCACTAGTCCTTGGGGAATGTTTGCATACAAATAGATGTCGTTTGGCTTGTGCAATGCCCCTGCAACATTTCAACGAATAGTTCTAGGCATATTCCAACAGCAGATAGGAAATGGCGTGGAGGTCTTTATGGACAACTTCTCCACTTATGAAGCAAACTTTGATCAAGCCTTGAACCAGTTGGAGCAAGTGTCAAAAAGATGTGTAGAAACCAATTTGAGGCTCAATTGGTAGAAAAGCCATTTGATGGTCCAAGAAGGCATAGTACTAGGGCACAAAATCTCACACATAGGGATAGAGGTAGACCCCAAGAAAATCAAAATTATCCAAGGAATTACCCATCAACCGGAAACTGTCAAAGATATTCAGTTATTCTTTGGACATATTGGCTACTATAGGATATTTATTAAGAAATTTTCAAAGGTTGCCAAACCATTGGTGGAATTAACGAAAAAGCACGCACCTTTTGAGTGGACCAGGGAATGCGAATTAGCTTTCCAAACTTTGAAACAAAAGCCAGTAAAAACACCCATTCTACAAGCTCCTGACTAGTCCAAACCATTCCATATCATGACTAACGCGTCCAACTATGCTTTAGGAGCTGTACTTACACAGCTAGATGACCAAAAGCATCCTTATTACATCCACTGTGCAAGTAGAAATATAGCTAGTGCACAACTTAACTACACTACCACAAAGAAAGAATTAATGGCTATAGTGTTTACATTAGAAAAGTTTAGATACTATGTATTGGGATATAAAGTATATATACATACAAATCATAGTACAATTCGGTTCCTCATGAATAAGCCAATGGTAAGCCCTTATATCATACGATGGCTTGTAATCTTACAAGAATTCAATTTAATGATGATCGATCGCAAGGGCATCAAGAATGTAGTTACTGATCATTTATCTCAGTTGCGATGGGACAACAAAGAAGATGAGTATCCAATTTCTAATCATTTCCTTGATGAATTCCTCTTTGCTGGTGTAGTGAATAATCAATCACCCATGAAGAAAAATTGGTACAGTAGCATTATTACCTATCTCCTCACCCAACAAACACCACAAGAGTTAAACCTTAAGAAGAAACAACAATTTCTTCACCAAGCCAAGTACTTTATGGAGATCAATGGGCAACTTTACAAAGTGTGTTCGGATGGATTGGTTCGATGGTGTGTTCCCGATATAGATCAACTGCGAGTTCCCCAAGATGCTCATGAGGGTCCTTGTGGGGGTTATTACACTGGGAGACGAACGGCCATCAAGATCCTGCTTGCAAGATATTATTAGCCTACATTATTTCAAGATGCCCATCATTTCATCCAATCTTGTGAGCACTATCAACATGATGGGGGAATGACTACTAGAATGGAGGATCCGCAACAATGGATCCAACCGTTAGAACCCTTCAACATTTGGGGAATTGATTTTATGGCATCAATTACACCAATGTCCAATGGAAAAGCTTATATTATTGTTGTCATTGATTACCTAACAAAATGGGTCAAAACAGCTACTGTTAAAGATTGTACATCATCTACAACTGCACAATTTGTTCAATAACAAATCATAAACAAGTTTGGTATGCCGCATGCACTTATTTTAGATAATGGTACATACTTCACAGGTGCAACTTTTTGAAAATTAATGCAACGCTTAGGGTTTGAGCATAAATTGACTACAGTATACCACCCCCAAGTGAACAGTCAAACAAAAGTCACCAACAGGGATATTACAAAGATGTTGACAAGAACCATTAGCAAGTTTAGGTGAGACTGGAGCACTAAACTGAACGATGCTCTTTGGGCATACTACTTTACATGGAAACTCCCTATAGGCTACTCTCCCTATGAGTTAGTGTACGGTAAATTACCAACGCTTCCCATTCAAACTAAGCTCCATACACTATTCACGGCATGTGACCTCAACCTTAACCTTGATCTAGTAGAGAAACAATGGTTAGTAACCCTTAACTTGCTAGATGAAAATCGATTAGCTACCCTATCATCTAATGAATTGCACAAGGCCTTCAATAAACAACATCATGACCTAAGAATTAGGAAAGTTAAATATTAGCTAGGAGATAAGGTTCTCTACTAGAATCCCACACATGTGCCATAATGTACTAAATTTCAAACACTATGGGAAGGACCTTATATTATTTACGCAGCTTTTCTTTCAGGGGCCATGACAATATACAAACCTGAGAGCCCGAATAAGAAAATTTTGGTCAACATGCAATAAAGCAAACTTTTCCAAGAGCTTAAAATAGCTAGTACACATGCTACCTCTCTTGATGGACAACCTTGCTCACTATTTCGAATCTCCTCCTTCCAACTTAGTCATGGGAGAGATGGCCACCTATGCTAATCATTTTAGGCCCTCAGTTCTTTTTGAATTTTTGTTTTACACATTTTTTTTTACACATTTTTCCAACTTTTATTATTTTTTTACACCATTGTTCATATTTTTTCTTTGTTTTCTTGATTTACTTTTATTCGTCATCCAATAAGTGCTCATGATGGTGGATTGAATTATATCATATTGATTGCTAATGTTTGATTTTTACCTTTGAATTATGATGCTAATATTAAGGTATGGTTCTTTTGGTAAAACAGGCAATGAGTCCACGTCGTCCACTCATCCATACAACTCTATGGTCTCCTTTGGCTTGGAACTATACAGTCTCTTTTTTCTAAGCAAACTTGTTAATGAATCGGTGACTAGGTATTTTCCAAACCAAGGAAAGACTCAAAGGATGAAAAGGGTGTGACTTCAAGGGGATTCGATGCATTTGTGCTGGCCATTCTCTTGGGTGCTTGGATGCTTTTTCTTGGGTTTTCTACCATTCTGACATTGTTCAAATACCAGGAAGCTAAGTGAATAAAAATAATTCTTTGCATAGTGTGGTTCTCATGCATTGACATAAAAAAAAGAGAAAAAATAGAAAATGGTGAGAATTCAAAGCACACCCCTTAGACATAATAAAGCAATATGGGCTACAAGCATTGGTTATGGCACTGAAAAGACATGTTACCCATGCCTGAAGGTTCCCTCTAACTAAGGTCCTTTCTTGCTTCCTACTTCTCCATCTCGCTCTCTTTGGAATGGTGGTAACTCTTTGTGGAAGCATTCTTGTTGCTTCAAGTGGATGGATTTGTCAAGTGTGTTGATGTGAGGTCACTAGATGTGGTTTGTTTGAGTTTGAATTTGGGATGAGTTTTACTCAATCACATTAACCATAAAGTACATAAGGAACTTTACAAAACCTTGTTCTTGGGATTCCATTCCATTCTCTCCTCTCCATTCCATTTTATCATTAGTTCGCTCTGGGTTGATGCATTGTTTTTCTTTGGTGAATTCTTGTGGGTAAGTTTTTAACTCTTGCTTCCAAATGACATTCCTAGAGCCTATGGACTCTTTGGTTTGTGGGTTTGTCAGGGCATAAAGGACATGAGCCTACTTTGGGAAGGATCCACTGGCATTTCTTTTTGGTGCAATTGTTAACTTCTTTCTCTTAAACATTTCCTGCAATCAATCATTTCTTGTTTCACCCCCATCCATGACATCCATTTTATTGGCATTGCCATTGATATTTTTCATCTTTCTTGTTCCTCATGTTTTTCCATCTTATAGCTACTGGAGGTTCACTCTTAGTCATGGGGGCCCTGGCACAAATTTTTTAATTTTTTCCATTTTACTAATTGCCTAACCCCTACATCATGGGTAGTTGCCAGTGCTAAATCTCTGAACCAGTTTCTGCCATAACCACAACTTGGCCAATGCGCTTCATATCAAGGCAAGGTATCAACTGCATTGTGGATTATCTATCCTTGCTCATTTGTGACTGTGTTGTGTGTGCAGATGGCGATCATACAAACAATGGACTAGGTTTGGAGGAAGCACTCAGGATGGACTAGAACTGGAGCATTTACGAAAGGAGCAAGTTTGGTGGCAAGTGGTTCAGGATGCACTGGTTCAGGATGTGTATGGCAAGTGGGAACAGATGCTAGTGTTAGGATTAGTTAGAACTTAGTTAATGAGTAGTTAAGTTAAATTAGTCACTTAGTTACCTATCTCCTTCCCTACTAATGCAGGACATAAAAACATAAAAGCTATAAAAATCATATGCCTCAAGCTTACTTAACCATACAATCGTGACGTATAGGTAAGCTTGGGAAGACAACAATCAACCAACCCATCCTTGTTCTACAAGGGCGCATAAGCACTTAGTCCTTGGAATTTGACCAGATCGTGCGTAAAACGCTCGTATTTGTAGGGGTACCTCGCCGCTCATCAACATGTCTGGTTGGAATCTTAACTACCTCTACAATGTTAAGCATGCTTCGAGTTGCCAACAAAGGTTCATCGTCATCATGATTTCATTGTCATCGATGATGTCCTCTGTTACTCCTTTGATTATTGTGGGCATGGTGATTAGTATTATTACCCCTCTGCACACCTTCATCACGATTGTTCCTTCTATGATGTCTTTCAGAATCAGAAGAGAAAGAAGAAGCAAATGTGAATGAAGAGGGGGAAGAGGGAGGAGGATTGCCTCCACCATAATATCTACCAATTCCCCCTTGGTTATCATGGCCACGTTCATCAATTTGGCTATCATCTTTATGCTTGTTTGATTCCATGCCTTGATTTTCATCTTCCCCTAAACCTGAATTGTGGATTGTAGACTGCAGATTCAAGGTCACATCCTCATTGCTAGTAACAAAGGGTCAAGAATCTTCATCCTGAGAGCCCTCAAAGGTAGGGTCCTCATCATTGTCTCGGTTCAATAGGAACAAGGAATTTGTGAACCATTAACACTTTGCATCCTCATGATGCCTCTCTTGATGTTGATCTCACCTACATTGTGTTTCAATGGGATGATAGTCTTGAGTGTCATAACCATTCACAATGTATTCCTCTTGAAGATCTGAGATGCCTAAATTTTTTCAAAGTTTGAAGCAGCATCCCAAGCATAGATCGATCGAGGGGCAATACAATGTTTCCTTCCACATCACACCATTGCAGTTGCTCATCCTAATGTAGGATGAAGGTGAAATCAAGCACATACTCATCTAGATGAGTATATATCACTATGCACTCTTATGAGACTGATGGTTTTGTATCATTTCACCTGTGAGAAGAAGACATTTTGCAAATAAATAAAGTATCAGTGTGCTTTTGTAGTTATACTATTTGGAAATGATATTGACCTTGGGGTTCATCCAATGATATTAATGATATCCACTAAACCTAGATAGTGCACATTTCAACAAACAGAGTCCCCAAAAACAACGCCAATGATGAGTGGTTAAAGGTACCCCTACGCCCAAACCTATGAATCACAAAGTGTTCATGTGTGATCCGTTTGAATTCCATGGACTCTCTAGTTTTTGGTGCACTAGTCTTATAAGAAGTGAATCTTGCCCTAAGGTCGTTTGTTGTCTTCTCAATTACACTTATGAAGTACAAAGGTATGGTTAAGTGTAATCAAGGCATATGATTTTTATCATTTTATGTTTTATGGTTTTGATGCTTGAAGAGAGAGATAAAGTAATTTAATGACTAATTTAATTCTACTAATTAATTGGTCTCTAACTAGTCCTAACATAAGCATCTAATCCCACTTTCCATACACATCTTGAACCCACGTATCCATTGCTAGGTTACTAAGCACTACGCTACTAGGTGCACCAAGCAATAATGCTGCTAGGATTACCAAGCAAATATGTGTTACGCTTAAAGAGGTCGTACTTATGTATTTAATCTATCTAGCTTATCTTGCTTAATTACTTAATTAGCTTAATTACTAAAAAAATTAAATAAATAACTAAAAGCATTGCATGCATGAATAAAATCTCTAAACTATCTAGAATGCTACAACGTTTATCAGGAAGCTCATCTTTATTATTGTACACACTATCGTGCTCAAGTACAACAATACTTGAATAAAATTCGTACACTCAATGACTCCTGCTACAAGCACTTGGGAAAATATTCTAACTTTCAAATATAAAAACTACAAGATTTTGGCTACTACTATGACTTGAATGCCCATAAACATGGCTAGGAGCTCGTATTTATAGCTTTTGCTATAGTACTACGTCAATAAGGCCCCATAGACATAGCAAATGATACGTCAACATGACCCCATCAACGGGGCAACAACACATAAATAGGGCCCCATCAATGAGGCCATGTCAACGGGGGCCTATCAACAAGGCCACATCAACAGGGACCCATCGATGCAACAATTTGACACTCATCAAACATGACATGAACTTCACTATTGTATATAGCGAAGGGCTTCAGAACACCTACACCAAACTAAATGAATACTCCCAATAAAAATAAGATGTTCCATGCATAAGAGTCATGTCAATAATACATTTATGTAAATAAACCAAATCTAGGGTGGTGGGGAAATGTAACTAATCACACTACAAAGTTTAAAACATGAGTTGACATCTCAAATGCCAAACTATTCACCGTTAAAGGATTTTAGTTATTTAGTTATGGTTTCTTCATCTTCTCTCTCCAAGTTGACAAGTCAAACTCTATTTTGGGCATCAAAACTCAATGTACATAACCCTAACAGTTGAAGTGATCCTTTTCTTCACCTTTTCCATGTTGACATTTTTGCATAGTGCGTACGAAATATTGCAACTTGCATCATGACCCCTAATGTAAGTTGCAATGCCATATGACTTCCAAAAATCACCTTGTGATCCATGCTTAGCCCTTTTGAGCCATTTTACCTTATAGAAAAAGTCTCATGAAAAAAATTTATAGCAAAAGAAGGGCATTTTTAAAAACTCTATCATTAGTGAAGGGCATCAATGTTTTAATTATGATATAAGATGAATAAAATAATAATAATATATGCAATGTTGATATGTATGCCTATAAAATTCAGTATATAGTGCTGACTATGTTATATATGAAATTTGTAACATGGTACCAATACACTAGATCATATTGATGTGTGTCATATGATAATAACAATGATGATCAATAATTTTTATTGGTGATTTGATTATTCATTTGCAACAAATTTATTAGGATGCTTTTGATGTTACAAGCTTGTTGTTTATAGTTCTGACATGAAGATAATGCCAAGTGCATACACTTCTTTACAATATATATCAAGCATGTCTTGTATAAGTGGTTTATTGCTACTTTCATACTTGACTTTATCAATGATCTCTTATACACCTTGCTAAGCTAGCTACCTTCATTCTAAACTTGCATCGAGTGTATTTTATATGCTTTGCTTAACCACCTCCAAAACAAAATAGACCATAGTACAAAAGCAAAATGCCAATAGTTGATGCTTACAATCATGACTTTTCTAGTGTTTTTCTACTTCATTTTTTTACATTTTTTAGCTACTTCATCAAACCTTTGTATTGACCCTTAAATTTCTCTTAATTATTCGCTTTATTTTACTGATTTGTCTACCTTAATGATTAGCCCATCATATACAAGATAAAGACAAATTTTGATGATAATCATTTGTTTTATTTTACTTCTTTCTTTCCTACTTTAGGTTTCCTTTTTAAGAGCACTCTTCTATAGGTCATTTCTACTTTTATTTCGTAACAATTAGCTTGTCCAAATTCTATTTTCTTGTACTTTGTTTACTTTTAAGAATAAAACAATGTAGTCATTGTTTACTGCGTACCTTCAAATCTAATTTTTATCTTTAAGGTACCGTGAAACTTTTTACTTTGCATTAAAAGATGAGTATTAAAATTTGCCCCTACGTAATTGAAGGGTAGATCTAAGATTTTCCCTTCTAGGGAAAATGAGTAGAGACCCTTAATTTTTGTTCCTACCGCTACCATAGAAATTTTTTACTTTTGAACACTGGACTTCAAAGGAGAAATTGGAGCTAAAAAGTCTTAAACAAACTAAAAGCACTAATGAATCAATCCAAAATTTAACAAATTTTGATTGAATTTAAAATAGAATATCAACATGATAATAAAAATACATATCCTGATCCAAATATCAGAAATATGCATTACCACATGGATTTCATCAAACATACACATTATCCTTTCAAAATCCAAAATCCAAAAATAGACATTGTAATAAATTTCCCTACCTTAACTAAAATAAATGAGATATATTTAAATCAGCTTCAAACCTAAGCTAAGACAAAAAGGTCAATAATTGAATCCAAAGGAAATCTAAAATGAAAATTTAAAAAGCACTTAATGATGATTTAGAAGGCTGCAAAAGCTTAGCTATGGCTCCTCTTCTATTTGACAAAGTCCCCCTTTCTCATTATATCTCCTAAATATCAATGAAGTAAATGAATGATTTCTAAAGTTAATGAAAAAGTTTCTTTGCATCTTGTTGGTTCCTACGGTATCCTGTATTGTCATGTAGCAAGAGATGATGTTGATGAGAACCTAATAGCAATGTAATATTGAATCTATATTCCAGGAAATTAACATTTACAAGAGGCTGTCATAGGCTATTCAGTAGATTTGGAAAGTTTCCCACTTTTGTAAGACCTTCACAATGATTCCACAGTAAATTCACCTCTACCTTAATTCTTGTTTAATTGATAAATGAGTATTTCCAAAAGATGATGGATCTTGATTACGTGACATCGCTTGAATCTGCTGATCAGCTCATATATTCGGAATCCGCAAAACAGTCTCATCGTAATCCGCAAAACAGTCTCATTCTACAGCTTGCGCAATCGTGTTTTCACCATAGCCTCAATACTACTGTGAGTAGAGCTGTGCTTTCTGGTTTTTTTTTTTGTTTTACCTCTCTTTTTTTTAATAAATGGAAATGAAAATATGGCATCATTTTGTTTGCATATTTGGTGGGTTGCGAGTCCGTGAAAATGAAGACACAACTTTGCAGCACTAATTAAACTTTATTTCTGTTTGAAAGACGACATATAATCAAAGCATGAAGCTACACCTTATTTAAAGTGAAAGAGCATCACTGCCCGCTAAGGTAATCCCAATTCCCAAAGCAGAAGCTAAAGATTCCTGGGTACCATCCATTGAGAAAAAGCAATCTTTACCAAGTGCCTTGCCACTTAATCCAAGTACCCATTCCTTCATGCGGAGTTTCATTTTTCTTTTTTACCAAAAAAACGTTGTTGCATTTTTCTCTGTGCGTTCCGATGCCATATACGCAGGTAAACTTTGAAGAAAATTTGGACGATATATTCGCGTTTGGTTCCTATTCTGAATTCTGAAACTTTACACAACGGCTCACTTGGTAAAGCTGCGTTCGTTTGCTCCTAAATTCTCTGCAAATTATACACGTATCTCTGTATCTGCCTTTGCTGAAGAAGGCAAGTTATCTGTATCCATTGTTTTCTTATGCAAGTTATCCACAAACAAACAAAAAACTGTTATGGCTGAAATGGCCTAATTTCCATACAATTGTATTCATCAAGCAATCTGTTTAAGATAGGTAAGAGTTTAGCGGTTGTCAAGTGAGAAGCTGAATCGATTATGGGAACATTCACTACAACAGGTGAGGTTGGAACACTAATTTCATATGTAAAAATATAACAATTCCTAAAGTCCATTCATGGATGGAAACTAAACACATGGCTCCGACACACTTGAGAGAGCTCTGATTTACAAAAATGCACAAAATTACAAAGCTTTCCATAATTCAACCTTTGTAGACGTACATCTTTGGAAACTATTTTAGATAGCTTTAGCCTACGGCATGGATTAAAATATTTGCAACTGAATGCATGCAGACCTTCAAAAATCTAAAAAGCTTACTTACCTTAAAAGGTGATAAAGATGTAAACAAAAACAAAAGTTATTTCAGAGTCGTTTGCAAATCTGTCAATTCTAGACCAATTGGATTGGATCTTTGGCTGTGCCTTTCTTTCGAAAGGGCTTCCAAAATCATTTGGAAATCTGCTCCAATGAGCAGTAATGAGGTGAGAGTGTCCGGTGGAGTGATCTTCAACTGCTGCTAAAATTATTTGGGAATCTGTGGGGCTTACAAAAGTTGAATATTTTCAGCTGCCACTGGTTAGAAGTGTTGCCAGCGTCATTTGGAAATTGGAAATCTATTGGAATTAGAATCACCGAAGCTCTTTGATTGCCGTGGACATGAAAAACTACAAAGCTCATTTAGATACTTGACAAACTTGTTGAAGCTAAAGGTATATCTTGTGCTAAAATAAAGCCGTTACCTGAATGCGGAAAAGTTGAGAAGTGCAACAATTCACTTTAATTTGAAACTTGAAACTTTACAAAAAACAAAGAGGAATTTGACATTTTCCCTGTACTAACAACCCATGTTAGCCCATGTTATCTTGAAACGTTCGCTGACTGGATTCACGGTGCAAAGCAATTCCATCTCCTTTCTTGAGAACTTTATTTGTTTCAATATGACACCACTGCATGGGTTAGATCTGTCAAAGATAGAAATGATTTTGGCAGCTCATTGAGCATAGGGCTGTAGCTAATGTGCAGTTCTTTGAATTGCCGCAAGTCTCCGAACGACATTGACACTTTGACAATAATGCTATACTGCCACACGTTGAGAGTCTTAGAGAAAACAAGTTTTCCAATGATCAAAATAATTCTGGCAGAAGCTGATCTCCAATTCTTGTGATTGGGGCAGTTCTCTATATGACTCTGGCAATGAATTTATCTTGCCACAAGAAGACCAACTTCAGTTTCAATAAGTTTTTCAAACATCCAAATAAGCATGCTAGTTGTTTCAGTCCATTACAATTGAAAAGCACCAAGGATTTTAATTCCAGCAGATTTCCAAGTGAACACCGTTAGAGAATTGCAGGTGGAAAGATTCAGTTCTAACCGCAACAAGTTCCCAAAGGACTCTGGCAACCTTTGAAAGAAAACTACACGCAGATATTTTCTCAACCGTTGAAGACTATTACACGCAGAGGTTTTCTCACTACCGTTAATTGCAGCAAATCATCAAATGATTCGGGAAGCAAAGGGATTCAGTTCTTTTAATTTTCATACGCTTCCAAATAATTCAGGAAATAACTTTACGTGACATCTTATCACCTTTAAGCTAACTAAGCTTTTCAGATCTCCAAAGCTTCCTGGCAAGGATTCTAAAAGAGTGCATTCGTTCAGTTCCAAAAACTTCAGCCCATGCATATATGTGAAATCACAAAGGTTTATGAAAATTAATTTCGTAGATTCTCCAGTACTTTCTGGAAGGCTCTATACTCTTGTGTGGTATGATAAATCAAGTTGCTCCAATGTCCCCTATTTAATGCAAGAATTTATGTAATGGATGGAATGTACTAACCATAACATTTTCTAAAAGAAATTGAAAGTTTGAATCTCACCTTTTTTTTTTTTGGAAAATGATCAAGCGATTTTATTCCAAAAAAAAATAATGTACAAATGTACACAAAATATTACCAACCGAAGTCGACACACCCCATCCATGTGACCAGTGGTCCCTCACACCGTATCCCAAAATTCCCTATGCACTAACACCATGTTGTCCTCTCACCTTGCCTGATAACGCTCATCCCAGATATGTTATCCCTGTTCTCCAAAGTACGGTATAGACACCTGCACCCCAAACTACCCAAGACCGCAGCACTACCTGCCCATGTCCATCCCTGAACTATTGCACCCTACAAGCTCAACAAAATGTGATCAGGATCCCCAACTCACATCCGCAGCCGAGGCCTCTAAGGCATCAGTGCCAACCGCAGTGTGCTACCCTGTCGACTCCAACACCTGCTCCCTAGCAATCCCTTGATGCTACCTTCTTTGGTATACAATCATTGGCCCCTAGTGTACAATCGATACCCCCCCCCCCCACGCCAAAGTGCCAGGATAACTTCAAGATGCCTCCCCATCCTCCTCCTACGCAGAGAATCCCAGAAAAATCAAGGCAGGTTCACTGATGAGCCCTACCGAAAGTGCTTGAGGAAAGTGAAATGTACCCCCACCAATTTGTGGGGGTACCCTGATTGCACAAAATACCTCTTCACCAAGAGTGCCGCATCTCTCCAAACCCCTTGCAACCCGAACTTCTTGATGTGCTCGCTAGCAGTCCTAGGAATGTGTCTGGTGAAGAATCCCCTTGCATCATCCTAGGCTCTCGTGACCAGCCCCACAACTACCCTTGTGTCCTCCACCCCTAGAGCAACAATCAACATCTACACCATAATTTCAATCCTCTTGCTCCTGTACTGTATGATGTCTCCCACCCAATTGTTGTAGAACTGCTAACTGGATAGGTTTGGCTCTCCCTCTATGTGCTTCAACATCTCCACACATCCCATCCATTCCACCATCACCCATAATTCGAGCAGTTTAGAGAATTCTGTCCATGATGGCTCAAACATTAGGTGCTACTCCATGGCCTCCATAGCCTCCTTCCACAACCCACGTGCCTCTCAGACCACTACCATAGATGAAGGAATCAGCTATCCATGAAAAATCACATAATTCCTTCGTTTCCACAAGACCCACAACAAAGCAAGGGGCAAGAAGTCACCACGAAAGCTTGTTGTGGGGGTTATATTGGTTGCTAGCCACGCCTCCTACGAAATCCTACAATCATATATGAGATGGTGCAACATCTCAGGCACCTCCAGGAAACATGGATAGCCGGCATCCCTGTTGATCCCTCACTCTCTCGACATGGCCCTCACTAGCAGCACCCTATGTTTCAGCAACCATCTGAATGCCTTGATTTTTTTAGGGAGACAACCCTTCCAGATTGCAGCCCATCCCTCTTTCTACAGGTACCAAAGCTTGACCAGTTCCTTTGGATGCTGCCCCAACAAACCGAGTTTATCCACCTCAACAGCATGGCGGCAGAAATTCTTCCAGAGCTGCGAGCACTTCAGATGCACCTCCTAGTTGATATTTCCATCGCAATATCTACACCCATGATGTCACCCCCTCACTTTGCCCCATGTACCTGTTCAACAACCAGTGTGTGCCCAATGCCATCTCATCACCAAATCCCAAAATACCAATTCCCCCTACCAATTTTGGCCATGCCATGCCCATCCACAACAACAGGTGCATTTTTCTGCCCCCTTTACCTCCTAACCACATGAACTCCCTCACAATGCCATCAAACTTATGCACCACCGTGGCTGGAGGTGCTGCCATGGACGCTGTAAACCATGCTATCACCATTAGAACTGTTGCGGCCAACACCATCTTCCCTTTCCTAGATAAAAACTAGCCAATCCAAAGTGCAATTCATTGGTGTACCCTCTCTATCAGTCCCTGCCAAGTTCTTTGCCTATTCCACTCAAAAATAGGCATTTCCAAATAGATATCATGCACCTAGCCCAGGAGAATACCCAATGTCTATACAATTTTGGCTTGCACCCTTCCCTCCATGTGAGTGCAATAGATGGCTGATTTTCTTTTATTGACCTCTAGTCTGATCTCCCTCTGCATCCTATCCATTGCCCTTAATAGGGCCATAGACTACAGCACTACAGACCTAGAAAACACCATCATATCATCCACGTAGTGGGCTACCACACTATGCACCCCAACAACCTGCAACCCCTGAACACCCTTGACAAGGCAATAGTCTTTAAACAAGTCCATGATCATGATAAACAAGAGTGGTGATAGCGGATCCCCCTACCTCAATCCTCTCCCAATTCCAACAAACCCACAGTCTCCCATCAATGTCGAGGGAATACCTACCACTCCATTGTATTTGAATGTAAAGGTTGACAAACTTTGCATCAAACCCCTTTTCAATCATCACCATCCTGAGCACCCTCCAACTTACAGTGTTGTAAGCCTTGGTTATGTCCAATTTGATGCACATGCCTGAATATCTAGCCCTCTTAACTGAGTGCAAGATCTCTTGCAAAAGTAACACCTGGTCCTGCAAGTACCTACCCTTAACGAACCTCGCCTGATGTTCTCCAACCAACTTCCACATCAGCGGTGCAAGGCGTCCAACCAGCATTTTGGAAAAGGCACGCAACAACGTGTTGCAAACCCCAATAGGCCAAAAATGTCCTGGTGTTGTTGGGTTTGGGACCTTGGGTAGTAGGACAACCCTGGAGCAATTAATTTTCCTCCTAGCCTACTACCAACTGAGCATACAATTGTATGCATCAGGTAAGTTGGGTCCCACCAAATCATCAAACTCCCTAAAGAATTCCATCAACCATCCATCTAGTCCTGGAGCCTTGTTGGACTGCATGGACTTCAAAGCCCACCTCAACTCCTCCCTTGAGAAGGGACGTAGTAAACTAGCATTATCAGCACCTGTGAGAACCCTTGCAATCGACAAGGAGATGGGTTCCGTGGCTTGCCAGCTCCAAATCTCTCCCTAAAAGTGCTACAATGTGTCCAGCCCTCTCCTGCTGCTCTATGGGCCTCCCCCACCAATTCCCTCAATCAAATGCTAGATTTTGCTTCTGTGGATCCTATTCTGTTTGGCCGTGGCAAAGAAGAACCGTGTATGTTTGTCCCCTTCCCGCAGCCAAGTCACCCTC
>MNCI01006276.1:297419-323616 GCA_015680685.1 Gnetum montanum
TAAGTTTTAAACTTATTGTAGGAGGAATACATTTATATGGAAAATTAGTCCACTTACGACATAACAGGTTCTTTGGTAACTCACCAAGATCATTTCACAAGCATAAGAAAATAATAGATAAGCATTTAGCATGGAAAAGCTTTGTTAAAATAAAATCTCAAGCTTCTTGAAAAGATGGCTCTTATTAAGCAACATCATATCACTAAATTAATTAAAAGAGAAATCATTATTTCTTATAGTTATTTAGATGACTCCTATTTTTAATATGACTATTTTCAAAATCTCTAAAGATGATACTATATTAAATGCATCAATAAACCATAGATAATCATCTCGATCCAACACATGTGAGCTTTTTGAAACTAAGCTTACTGCTTCTACCCTTTTTGTTTGATTTATAGAATTAAATTTAAAAAAAAAAGTTTATAAAAAATAATTATTATTATTTTTTAAAAAATCATTAACCAATATCTATACCATAGCTATAATAGTGTTTTGACAATAGCCACAGAGGACTTTGGAAGCCAAGGAAGTTCTGTCATTGATTATTTTGCTCCCATTTTGACAAGCATGCATCCTGTCCCTGAAGAACAATCAAAAACCTCCCTTTCAACTTATAAGTATGTTTGAAATTGATGTAACTGATGTATCATTCTCATCGCTTTGCCCAAGCATTTTTAGCACATCTACCTTCTCCCAATTCAACAAATAGCTACATATAAGAAAATTTTGTTTTCCAGTTTCAAGTTTATCCTGATGAATTTGAAATATTGGCATAAGATCAGATGGCAAACAATTATTTATTGCTTTACAGGATTCATAATCCCGCTAACTTCAATGCTAAAGGTATACTATCAATTTTTTTTTACAATGTTATTTATTGGATCATCAAATTCAATCTTCCCAGCCTTCATTCCTCCAAAAGCATGTTTGCAAAATAATTCCTTTGAAACATCTAAGTTAAGTTTCAAGATTTGCAAAGAAATCAAATTTTTCCCATGGTTCACAACTCTGAAGTTGTGCTTTAGAACTCCCTTGTCCTGCCTGTTATAATAAATGTGCTCTTATGTCTTACAGAAACATACAAATCAAAGAAAAAGGTTGAAATTTCACATATTCTCAAGTACAACCAAAATTTCTGCATTGTGCAACCTATGCAAAAAATCCCTACCATTCCATTCTAGTGAAACTTGCATCATCTCTGATAAGGTTACTAGTCTCTGAGAATTCTCTGAGAATGCTATGGACTGCATTTATACCATTATTTTCTACAAGCCTACCTATATTTTAATTAAAGCAAATACTTTTTGTACTTCTCATATTGAAAGTAAATCTGGTTATAAAGGCCATTGGCAAAAGTGGTTCTCTCTATCCTTCCAGCACCAATTACTTTCAGTCGTGGTACTGAATTTTTCCTATCAACCAATTCGACTGAGCTTTTACTTTTATCAAAACGTTGTATATTTTTTCAACAATCTGATGGAAAAGTTACTGGTGCACAAAAAACCACAAAAAATTAAAGAAAATTAATCTGCAAAATCTTCATGATCACCCTATAAAGTTTCGCTGAACAGTTTGATTAGCAACTTGCTGCATGCATTTAAACGAAGGGTGAAATGAAGGCCAGAAAAGATCCCCTGCCATTTGTGAGGCACAACAGTTGCCAGTATTTATTTTCTTTAATGTTCAACTATTGTATAAATGCCAGTATGTTATCGGATGTATATGCATAAATGCTTCCTATTTTAAAAGTAAAACTAACTTGAAAATTCAGTGAAGTACCTGCTGCTTGTTGTTAATGCAGGGGTTGCAACATTTTAGTTCTCCAACCTGAAATCTTCATAACTGATGCTTGATGAAAATTCAATCCACCATGCGCGTTTAAAATATTTAATCTGATAATTTTCATAAATGATAGCAGACACACGGTGTAAAAAATACAAAAATGGATTTCTAAGGGGAAACTTAATAAACTTAATAAAAGAACATGACGTTAGATAACTATGTTTGATCAAAAAGGGAACTTCGTTAGAAGGTCCGGCAGTTGGGCATTTTATTGTAATTTAAGCCTCATCCTTTTACTTCTTGTTGGTTGGGCGGTGGAGTCACTGTGGTAACGTCAGTTTTCAGATATAATAAAGTTTCAATTTCATGAGAATGTTAAAAGCTTTCCCAGATAATAAAGCTTCAGTTTGAGTTTTTGTGAAAACCTTTCAAACCTACAAAATATAAAACTAATTTTTGCAAGCATAAGCATGAAATTTGAAAGATGTGTGCTGTGAAATTGGATAACCCTGTTAAGATGCCATCCAACAACCGTATCAATTGACTGAATTTATTTTTTGCATTTATAATTTTGAGATTTGCTTTCATTCTACAGCAAGGTTCTCATACCCTTGAAAAAACATCAATGTGATTAAACCAGACAACATCGTTTAACAGACGAACGAATCGAAAACCAAATAAAGAGTATAAGAGATGAAGATCAGCTTTCTTGTATGCCCGAAAAACTAATCTGATAACCATAAAAAGACGTTAATCTGATTACGAGAACAAAGATGAGTCTTGGGAGCATCGGTATATAAGCGAAAACTTAGACATTTGTACGTTGTACGCAGTTGTTGCAACTTGAAAACCCTACCCGAAAGCTCCTCTTAAATGTCGAGAACATCCGTGGGTTCAACATCGCAGAAGATGGGGATGAACATAGATGTACGTATCTCGGATCTGTGCAGCATCATCATCTCAATTTTCGAATTCTCCGATACTAAACACATGCATCGTGGAACATACTATGGCTTCCTCAATCGCCCTCCGAAACAGTTGAACCCATAACGATCCATGGTCATTAACCCTGATCTAAAATTTAATTCAACATGCAAGGTTTCGATGGGTAAAAATCAAAAGTTTTGTTTTTTTTATCTTCTTGGCTGCCAAAACGAGATGATATAACCTGAAATAAGTCAAACATATGGAAGTTGATACTTTGACTTCTGAACCTTCCATTGACCTCTCATGTCATCCAAACTGCCCCTTGTTTCTCCATGAACCTCCTTTCATGGAACGTTCGAGGCCTTACTGATAGGCTTCCACACAAGCGAGCAAGCAACTTTATTTCTAGTGTTAATATAGCCTTTGATTTGGTTCTCCTTCAAGAAATTAAGGTGTATCCTTTTCTGCCCATTGGTTTCTTCCTCACTCTTCAATCCTAGCAACATCCCATGCGAGTGGGAAAATGAGATATGATAGGATCCATGGAGGATATGGATTTGAAGAGCATAATGATATGGGAGATTTATTACTGCAATTTGCAAGTGCTTATTTTAAGAAGAGGACAGAACATTTAATTGTATATAAGGGTGCTATGGATAAAACACAAATTGATTATTTCTTGTTGTGCAAAAGAGATTGGGCCATGTGCAAAGACTACAAGGTCATACTTGGAGAGTCCTTGCAACTCAACATCAACTAATGGTCATGGATTTTAGCTATATAGAGCTTCCATGGTAGTACAAGAAAAAGGACAAATGTATAAAATGGTGGCATTTGAAGAAAGATAACATCACCTTATTTAGATAACAATTGCTTCAAGAAGGCATCTAGAATTGGGATTACTCTACAAATTTAATTTGGGGCAAAATGGAAAGTTGCATTCAGAAAATTGGAAAAAACATTTTAGGTGAAACAAAAGGCAAAAATATACATCCCAAAGGTGACATAGTGGTAGAGTGATGAAGTGTAACATGTTATCCAAAATAACAAAAAATGCTTTAAGGAATGATAGCAAAGCAAGAAAACAAGCTAATATACAAAATAGCAAAGAAGGAGGCAATTGTAGCAATAGTCAAAGCCAAACATAAGGCTTTGGATAGCTTCTATGAGAAATTAGGAACAAAGGAATGAGAAAAATCTATTTATAAATTGGAAAAAATTAAAAACAAGAAATATAAGAACATTGATAATGTCAAATGCATCAAGGAAGTAGATGAAAAAATTTTGGTAAAAGACAATGAAATTTTCGATAGGTGGAAAATTTATTTTCAAGAATTATTAAATAAAAAATTCCAAAGAGAAAACATTTAAGAAGAAGAACCAAATTTCGGTTTGGTTAATGAACTTTCCTTCTCTAAGGTGAAGATAACCTTATCAAAGATGAAAAATGGAAAAACTATTGGACTGGAAAACATTCCAGTAGAACCTTGAAAACCATTAGGAGATACAAGAGTTTCTTGTTTGACATAATTAATTAAAAAAATTATGAAGGATAGAGAAATGCCCAATAAGTGAATAAAAAGTTTTATTGTTCCCATTTACAAAAATAAAGGAGATGTACAAGATTGTATAAACTATAGAGAAATCTAGCTAATGAGCCACACTATGAAGCTTTGGGAGAGAGTCATAGAGTAGTGATGAGTGGCAAGGTACCCCTACACTCAACCATACGAATACGAGTGTTCACACACAATCCAGTCGAACTCCGCAGATGGGCTAGTTGTGGTATCTAGATAGTTACTCATTGATTGTAGTTCACTATCTTTCCACCTGGACTAGTATTTTCTTTGTCATATATGGTTTAGTCTAGAGTGAGGTGTATGATGTGTTCCTAAACTAGTGCTACTCCTAAAGGCAATGGAAAATATCTTTAATTAAGTTAGGAGGGAGTGAGAGAGAGAGAGTCTAACTAATAGGACATAGGGGAAGAGAATCTAAACTAGCCTAAGTGCGATGAGCATCCATTCCTTAATCATTCGTACACATCTTGGACCTCATGCACGACTACTATTGGGATTACCAAGCGCATGGCCTAGGTGCGCTACTGGGATACCAAGTAGTCACACTTAAATGCTCGTGATTAAGTTGTACTCATTTCGCGTTTAATAACAGGGATAGGAGTTGAGGGTGAAGAGAGATTAACTAAGAAAGCAATAAAGGACAGTAATAATTAAATAATTAAACTAAGTGAATGCTGCAGTGATGAAGCAACCTCGATCTTTATTTCTGATCATGTGCATGTCCAAGTACGTCACACTTGAATAAAGGTGTCATACAATTACAATCATCACACTGCAGGCATGCACTGGGAGAAAGGGTTGAGAAGAACTAAAAATGAAAACGAACTTCTAACTACAAAACTACTTACTAACTTCCTCTCTCATGTGCCTACATGTGTATTTATAGGCTCACATAGGAGTCACGATATCGTGTATCCGATATCGTTATTTAGGTCCTGATATCGTGTACACAATATCGTGGATCCGATATCCTGGGTCTGATATCGAAGCTTAACAAATCATGGTTCATCAAGTAGCATCTCAAACTTGAATCAACAATGCCAAAAAATCAAGTTGGATTTATGATAGGGAGATTTACTATAGAGGCTATTTTCTTAATACAACAATTAATGGAGAAATTCAAAAAACATAGAAAAAATTTACATATGATCTTCATTGATTTGAAAAAAGCATATGATAGAGTACCTAGAGATATTATTTTGGTGGGCTTTGTAAAGGAAAAACATCTCTAATAAATATATTGAAGTAGTTCAAGACATGTATTAAAGAACTACCACTAAAATTAGAACCTATGGAACAACATCCGATTTTTTAGTCATAGTAGGTCTACATCAAGGGTCTATGCTTAACCTATACTTCTTTGTCATTCTTATAGATAAATTAACAAAGGAAATACAAAATGAATTTCCTTGTGTATATTATTTGTAGATTATATTGTGTTGGTGGATATAGCTTGAGAAAATATTGCTTCTAAAATGGAGAAGTGGAGATATGCTCTAGAATCAAAAGGCTTAAAAATTAACAAATGTAATATAGAATATATGAAATGTAATTTTAATAACAACATAAATAGTATTGATATAGAAGTGATAATTCAAAACCAAAAAGTCCTTCTCTACAAATAGTTCCACTACCTAGGATTAATTCTCCAATAAGATGGTAAATTAATAAAAATAAAAAAATGGAATTAAGGTAGGATGGTCAAAATGAAAATAGGCTAGTGGTGTTCTACGTGATAAAAGAATACTAATAAAATTGAAGGAAAAATTTGATAGGACAACAATCAAGCCTACTATCTTATATGGTACTAAATGTTATGTAGCACAAAAGAAGCATGAACAACAAATCAATGTGGTAGAAATATGAATGCTTTGATAGATGTTGCATGTTACTTGAAGAGATAAACTATATAATACAAACATCAAAGAAAAACTTGAAGTGGCTTCTATCTCATATAAGCTACAAGAATGGCGACTTATATGGTTTGGATGTGTCATAAACAAAGGTTGCTACATCACTATTTTAGGGAAACCACTAAAAGAAAGACCAAAAAAGACATGGAAAAAAATGATTGAAGGTGATTTAACAAAACTACAAATTAACAATGATCTAGCTCTCCATAGAGATGAATGGCAAAAATGAACTCATGTACCCAACCCCATTTTGTTGGGACAAGGCTAGGTTGACGATGATGATGATGATTGTTAAATCTAGTTTCTATATTTATATCTCCTAGTCTAAGCTGAATAATTAATTTATTTTCTATAGTATTATTATTTTTATTTTGGAGGCTCAAGGATGGGAAGCTTTCAGCTTCTGCTGCTATTTGTTTTTTAATCTTTAATTGATATACGCTTTTTCTTCAGAGAAATTTTTCCTTCTCTTTACAAGAAACTTTTTAATAAGAAGTGAAAACCCATGAAGATGCTTCTAAACAAGGGTAAGGCTTGATCCTTTTCCTACTCTAACAAAGAGATTTTTAAAGATCAGTTGCAAGGATGAAAACTTGAAAAAGCATTCCTTAAATCATTGAGCTTTTTCTTTAAACTTTCTCTTTGATGATATAATGTACTCTAAATTTTCAAAATATTATTATTTAGTTCTTGGGTTCGAAATCCTTTTATAGTTATATCTTCATCTAGTATTTGAAGTTTTCAATTCTAAATTATATTTACTTTTTTAACTCATATTCCCAGTATTCTTGGAAATAACTACCAGATTCCAAATCAAATCATTCATTATAGTTAACTGATGAGCGGCAAGGTACCCCTATGCTCAACCATACAAATACGAATGTGTACGTGCGATTGGGTCAAACTCCACGGACAGACTAGTTGTAGCACCTAGACAGTTATATGTTGATTGTAGTTCACTGTCTTCCCACTTGGACTAGTATTTGCTTTGTCACGTATGGTTTAGTCTAGAGTGAGATGTATGATGTGATTTCTACTACTATGCTACTCCTAAAGACAATGAGAAATAACTCAATTAAGCTAATAGGTGATAGGAAATAAAATCTAAGCTAGCCTAAGTGAAATGAGCATTTGTCCTTAATCATCTGTATGCATCTTGGACTTCGTGTCCTACTTCTGGGGTTGCCAAGTGCACATTACTTGAAGCACTACTCAATACGCTATTGGGTTACCATGTAGTTACACTTAAATGTTCGTGATTAAGATGCACGCATTCCGCATTAACAATAGGAATAGTAAATGACAATAAAAGGAATATTAGCTAAGAAAACAACAATAAATGATAAATAATTAAAACAAATTAAAAGCTAAGTGAATGCTGTAATGATAGAGTAATCTCGATCTTTATTGCCGATCGTGTGAATGTCCAAGTACATCACACTCGAACAAAGGTCCCGTACAATTACAAGCATCACATTGTGGGTATGCACTTTGGAAAAAAACTAAAAACTAACAAAGAGACTTGACCCAAAGACTTACCAGAAAGACTCTTTCACTGTGCGCCTAAATGTTATATTTATAGGCTAACACAAGAATCATGATATCATGTATACGATATTGTATCTAGGCTGCGATATTACATACCTAATATCATGTACTTGATATTGGGACCTAGCAAACTACGATTGATCAAATGAGGAACAAGATCATTTGATTACATAGTGGATAGGTATGGGATTATGGACTGACTATGGATTATTTTATGCTACAGTGTGGAACTAGAAAAAACCAAATTGGGACACCAACACAAAACACAAAATTGTTCGGAACTCATGTGGTTCTTGACGGTAGTGGCTCCTCCATGGACCTCTTCCCTTTATCCTGTGCTCTAGGCTTTTGGAATGGATACTTTTGAAAGAGTGCCTGAAGTTTTTCTTCCTCTGTCCGAGGATCATGTGTCATCCATGTTAATGTTCAAATGTTTGATAGAGTCAGCACCTCCCATGGACACGAGAGTCGTAGAAACATTTTATTAGCTTTGACATACCATGCTGCATACAGTTGTTGTTTCTCCTCGTAGGCTTTGGCTTTGTCTTTGAATTCTTGATAATCCATAAGCTGTTAAGCCAACTTTGCTACTACATCCTTTTGGCCTTGGTAGCTAGCTTTTACCACCTCCAATTCAGGGTTTGCTATCTCTAATCTCTACAATGTATTCTTATGTTAAGTAAACTCTACCTCATATTTGGCATAGGTGGCAGCTACCTGTTTCTCTAGCTCAATCCTTGGACACCCTACTGTTAACATGGCTAAGTTGGCATATCGCAGGTTTGCCAACTCCATGTATTCTATGAGATCCTAGATTTGCAAGTCCCAACTCTTTAATTCTACTTGGTGGGCAAAGGTGTAAGTGTTTAGTATGGCCCACTAATTAGTGTTTTGAGCACTAAAAGAGTTAATGTGGGTCTTAGCCATATGGATCTCTTTTTTGATGATCTCCTTATACATCCCCACTTGATCCCAAAAATGACTCTTGCAGAACATGCTTCTGTGAAATCCACTGATGGCACAACAAGAACATTAAATGACTCTTTGATGTAATCTGCAACCACTTTTGCTACTCCAACTACATCCTGGTGTTTCATGACCACCACTGTGGTGCCTTCACTAGTTTCCAATTGTACTTGGAATGATGCAGCATTCCCAAAAATCTGTTGTGACCAATGTGACTCCCCTTCTCCTATTCCTATTGAGACCTCACCCCTTACAGGATCAATTAATATGGTGGGCTATATGACATCATTGATCACCTTGAAGAGATTGGCCTCATCCCAACTTTCCCAACTAACCATTTCTGAGATGGCCCTAAGATGGCTCATCAATGGTCGATAATCTTGCGACGACGATGGCGGTTGCTGGTCCTACTGGCCTATGGGCTAGGTGTTGGGCCTTGCTTCTTGTTGTTGGCTAAGCCTTGTGTTTGGAAGTTGGCTAGGCCCTGCTGTTTGAGGTGCAATGGGCCCAACCATCTTCTCTTGTTCAGGCTCCAATGTCTCACCAACATCTTTTTTTGGTGCTGGTGGTTTCAGTAATTTGGCATATGAAACATTTTGAGCTTTTTAAGGACATCATTAGTGTACCCTAGAATTCCAGCATGCTGACACAACTTCCTGATTAGACATGGAAAGGGGAGTGCGAACTTTCCTATCTTTCGTTCTTCAAACCACTTCAATACTTCTGTTAAATACAAATGGGGCAAATTGACATGAACCTTGCCCATATTGCACTTCCTCTGGCCACATAGGTAAAGATCTTGTTTAACCCTTTAGTTGAGAAAATGTGATAGGTGCCAATTTTGAAGTAAATTCTCTCTTCAAAAGTGAGTTCTCCATATGTTTTGTCTTCTTTTCCATACACCCTTTTTAGCCATACTTTCTTACATCTGCATCGAAGTGAGTAGATAGATGAGAAACTTTACGCCCTATATTCAGAATATTCAGAACTTCCGCAATGGCCTTTGTGGAGAAATCCACTGAAATTTCACCAGCATCAGAGGTGGTACCTTCCTTTTTATTATGCCAAAATTGATAGGTTTCCCCCATATACCATTCTCCACTTTCTAAGAGGACAGGCCGTAGTGGAGATCCCATGAGTTGATCCTTGATTGGTTCAGGGGAAAACTCTATAGAAGGCCTAAAATTAAGTTTCACAATCACTGCAATGGATGTGGACCTTTCCCAAATGGCTTAAATATATTCCAAGGACAATGTGAGATGTTGTCCTTGTTCGGGTGCCCTGCCTTCACCTTCTGCTTGACCAGATTGTGTAGTGACAGGGATTTCTGGATAGATGTTGAATAATTATGCCTCTTGTTTTGCATATTCCACATAAAGTCCTTGGCCTTTGCCTCTTCTCAAATGTTTTGTTGCACTTTGAGAAGGTCCTCCCTGTTGTCCTCATTTAGGGGCCATCTATAATCACACCAAGATTGATTATTAGTAAGGTCATTTAACAAAGTTCAATTATATCATACCTTACTCATTACCTTTAATAAATATTAAATTCTTTGCTTAGTGTCATTTCAGAGTTAGAAATTTTTCAAGGAAGTTCCCCTAAAAGTTTTAATGTTGGGCCAGATTTGCTCAAGTGATTTTAATAATAATTTAAATGATTTGGGTGAAGGTAGACAATTAGTTTGGCATGAGGTTTTAACATTTCTTAATAGTACTTATCCCTATGATATCCTTTAGGTGATAACGAATTTCAAAAAAGTTATGTGCAAATTCTACCGTACCCCTCCCCCATGACTGAGTTAAACACTTCGGGTTTAATTAGGTTTGATCAGAAAAGAAATTAGAGTGTTAACAAGCGAAATATTGATGGTTGAATGTTAGACTCTCAAAGCGCTAAAAATTGTGGAAGAAAATTTCAACAACTCCCCTTGCATCAACTATTGAAAATGACTTCAATGTGTGCAGGGGGCCCATATATATAGGTTTTGTGAATGCGATATCGCATACACGGTAGCGTGTACCCAATATCGCGTCGAACCTGATATGGGTAACTCGATATCACATCCTATCCGAAATAGGATACTTAGTAAAATTGATGATTTTTTGAGTTTTTACGACCAAAAATGAAGGAATTGAGGTAGATTTGCAAGGTCTGGGGTAATGTCGAGTGGAAATTACAACACTGAAAGTGTAATGAAGTGGAGTTATACACTAAAGTTCTTTGAAAAGCATGAGGAAAAAGGACATGTAGTGGTTCTAAGGAATGTTTGGTTGAAATAACAATAAAGGAAAGAACAGATTCGACAATGTAATACCCAAAGGGTATAAAATGATGTGGTGGTGGTGCAACAAGTACAAATTACAAAAGTCATGCAAGTGGATCCTTCCCAAAGCAGGTTTCAACCTATCATGACCTTGTGTAACCACACATTAAAATGTTCGTAGGCACTAGAAGTGTTAAATGCAATCCACACCTATGCAACAAAACACATACATGTTAAATACCACCACAACGAGGTATGAATTCTATGCTACACAAGACACAAGTTATAAGTACTTCGATCGTGAGATGAGACGAATCGTAGAAGGGATTGTAGAGATCAGGATGTGAGCTAACTCACCCTAGGCATAATGAATCCAAAGTGTGGTGCCTGATTAAAGTATCATTAGCCTATTGCTCCAAGATCAAAACCAAGTCCATACCTCTGATCAGTGACATCGCATTGTTTCATCCTAATGGTAGACAATCATAAGAGCATCATGACAACAAGGCATATGATCACTTGGCATTTTTCCTAAGGGAGGAGTGATTTAATTTTGTCTGCAACACATTCTTTTGGAGTGTTTTTTTCTACTTCTCCTCTTACTTTTCTTTTTCCTATTGGTCTCTTTAGCATTTTGTCTTTCCCAAAGATGATTTAGGAAAGTTGCCAACCTTCAGGCATGGGTGCATGTCTTTCCAGTGGGACCTCCCAGAACAACATTGAGTTCCTTTATTGAGTGCCCTTATTACAACCTTTATTTCCATTTTTCGTTAGATCTATAAGGATCTTAGTACAACCAAGATATATGATAGCACATACAGATGTCACCAAAGAGAATCCATAAGTCCCATTGATGTCACACCCTAGTCATTTCCTCTTAGTCCATCACTCTTTCACTCTAGGCATAATGAGCACAAAGTTACTTTAAGTTTTAATGATAACAAGAATATCATCGTACCTAGAGTAGAAGCTCTTATTAATAGAATGGATGGGTGGATGTTGTGGGCTCACTGTCCAAATAATTAGTCACTTGTGACTTGATAACATAGAACAACACCTCAATCGACTAGTTACATGAGTGTTTTATTCATAGATGAGATTACCCACAAAAAGATAAAATAACAAATTGAAAAATGAAAAATTAGAAAACAAAAAAATTGTAAGACCAAAGAAAAGAAAAAACAATTACTAATTCTGCTTGTTAGAATGGGGGGTATCCCCCATTACTAAACCTTTGGTCACGGCGAGAATTAATAAATGGAAAGTTTGGATCCATGCATGTTGAAAATATTGAGTTCTAGTCATATCCAAACCACTGGGTGTCTTTTGGTGTGGTGGTAGGAATGTACCCAAATTAGGGTTCACATACTTGATTAAAGTAGGCATAGTGAGGTAGATTATAGGATGTGGTCATGTGATAAGAAGCTGATCCACTATGGCACTTGTGACCATAAGACGATATGTAAGGATCGATATGCATTCCCACATTGTTAGATTCATTAGGCTGGATGGTTGTTGGAGTGTTAATTGGTGACCTAGATAAGGTAATAGGAGGCATTGAGTTTGAAGAGAAAGGTGCATCACGATGTTGGACTTGTGTTAAGTTGGAGGATGTAGTGGTTTCAGAACCATGCTGTCTCTTCCTACGATCATGCCTAAAGAAAGGATGTTTCGACATTGTGGAGGACTCCCACTGTTGTTGACAGTAGCAGCACAAGTAATGTTTATTGGTTGGTGCTATGGTGCAAAACCTTTTGATACCATTGGTGGTGATGTAAAAGGAGGTGAAGGGTGAGAATATTGAAAGCAAGGAGAAGTGTAAGGAACATGAGGTGGTGATCCCGTGGGAGAGGACATGGGTTGATAATACTTGGGAGAATGATAACGATGAGGTGAAGTAGAGGATGTTGATCCAGTCGGAGAAATAGGGTCTTGAACATAATAAGAACTTGGTTTCAAGTGGTACAAAGGGTGTGGCTAGTTTGGCAATGGCCTTCCCCACGACTAGGGGTTTTTCCACTACGGTTGAACATAGTACTTCTATACAAAATCTAGATGTAACATTCTTTCCCAATGCTCATGAAAGTGTGACAAGATTGGGCATTAGCCTTTGATGTGGTCATATAGGAAAAAATTACATTAGTACTTATGATTTTAGTTGAGCCCTTATCCTTATTTTCTTCAGCTCTTCTTTCCAATTGTCAAATGGTGTTCTGTCCTATTTCTAGGTTTGGCATCCTCTATTTGTTCTAGTTGTCAGAGTTATCTTGCGTGGTTCTACCTCTAATAATGTTTGCATATTCTCCACATTTTTCATGTACCCATTCTATCATCTTATTGATTTTTGCCTCAATTTCATCTAGTGATTTTAGTATTAGCAAAGATGGGGATGGTTCCATCTTCTCGAGGTGATTTGATTTCTCCTCTTCATGATTATGGACCTTCGTTAGTTTAAGAGTTTGGTCTTGTTGAGATTTTTCAACATTCTCCCATTTGGCTATTTCGCCTTCTTCTTTTGCTACCCACTTAATAAGCTCTTGGAATTGGTGGTTTTGTAATTCATATAGTTGACCTAGGGCATACATCCCTAAGGTCTCCCTTGTTTCATTACAGAGCCCATCCATGATGTGACACATTAGCATTTCCTTGGAGAACCCATGGCTTGGGCATTTATTTAACAATGAGTAATATCTTTCTAAGGTCATGTCCAAGGGTTCATGTTTCCCTTGTTTCCACTCTTGGATTTTTCTCCTCAAGGCTGACACTCTTGCACATGTTTGATATCTTTCATTAAAGAGTTTTACCATTGTAGGCCAACGACAAATTGATTTTTATTTTAAAGAACTATACCATACTTTTTCTTGGCCAATGAGTGTCATAGGAAAGATCTTAAGTCTTTGCCACCCATTATCAATGTTGTTCCATGCACAGGCATCATAGAAGGCTTGTAAATGATGTTACGGATCTAAATCATAACCTCTTGAAAACTTGGAAAAGTTGCTTAAATCAAGCCTAAGTAGATGACTTTTCTTGAGATGCCTACAAGGTATCTTAACAGCCTCTGTTATATACATTAGGATCTTAGTGGCATGCAGGGGTGCATCGTCACTAAATAAGCCATGAGTTCATGAGTTGGGATGATGTTGTCTATGTTCATGTTGGCGTTCTTGATTTTACTTGTGGGTTTAATTTTTGTTTCTACACTGACCCCTCAAGGAATAGTCATCCACGTCATGACCTAACATTGAAAGAGCAGAGGAAGAGAGGGAACTAGAAGACTTGTCATGACTTTTGTAAGTCCCCCAATCATCCCCTAATGTACTCTTGCTAACCATTGAGAAGGTCCTAGGCCTTACAGGCCCCCTCGTTCTAGGAGATGTCCCATCCTCACTAGAGGTGTCTAAGTTGGATGACAAGAGTCCTTAAGTATTGTTGGGGTGCCTATGAACATATGTAACTCCCGCATAAGATTAAGTATTCCAAACTTCTTCTTCGTCATAAATTTCATTAGTTCTCCAATGAATTACCTCGCTAGATGTTGTGTTATTGTTGTCTTGTGAGAGAGACATTGTTGTGAATTATGTGTGACTTAATTGAATTTAATTTCTTTGTTTGAAAGACATATCGCTAATGCCCTATTACAGCAACCTTGTATCATATAACTAATCTAGATAACTAGCATTGTCCCTAGCAATGATGCCAATGATGAGCAGCAAGGTACCCCTACGCTTAAACATACGAATACGAGCATGTACGTGCGATCCAGTCGAACTCTATAGATGGACTAGTTGTGGCACCTAGATAGTTATACGTTGATCACAATTCGCTATCTTCCCACCTGGACTGGTATTTTCTTTGTCATGTATGGTTTAGTCTAGAGTGAAGTGTATGATGTGGTTTTTACTACTATGCTATGCCTAAAGACAATGAGAAATAACTCGATTAAGCTAATAGGTGATAGGAAATAAAATCTAAGCTAGCCTAAGTGTGATGAGCATCTATCCTTAATCATTTGTATGCATCTTGGACTTCGTGTACTACTTTTGGGGTTGCCAAGTGCACATTACTCGAAGCACTACTCAATACACTATTGGCTAGGGGGGAGGGTTTCCTTCTTCATCATGGGTGAATTACCCAATGTTGCCATTGCTTCTTCTACAAGGATGGTCCTCAAACTTTTTCAATGTCGATTTTCTCCAATGACATTTTTGAAGTGGTTTTCTAGGACTTGGCTACACGTTTCATCTTTATTCTGATTGATTGTGGGTTTTCTACCCGCTATATGAGTATTAATATGCAAATTAAAAATATTTTATAGCTCCATGGTATTCAAGTTTGCCACGCTTGCTATTTGGGTTATTATGCCCAAAACTATGTTCTAATAGAACTCTTTAAGGCCTCTCAACTTAAGAAGGCTCTCTCAATCCAAATTTTTTCATCATGTAATGCAACCCTTATTGTAGGTGCTTGGAAATTCGACTTTAATGTCAATGACCCAACCCACAATGTTATCCCCTACTTACCAAACCTTCTTATAATTTTTTCTTTGGTGGAGAGGGACATTGTGAGTACCCTTAGCCTTATCATTTCTAAACAGAGGTCAATGGAACTTAGTTCTATCATTACTACAAAAACCTCTCTACCCTTGCAACCAAAGGGAAACTTTTTATTCAAAAAATTGATTACTTTTATCTCCCAAATTCCTATAGCTACTATCATTAAGCTGAACATCATATTTTTGCATGTCTCTTTTTAGCCAAGAAAAAAAATAGTTGCCAACCTTCCAAAAAACCATTTTTCAGCCACTCTAAAATCCAATCCACCATCAAAAGCTTTCAAATTTGGAACCTCTTTTTAAAAAGTTTCAAAGCCTCTTTCCTCATCCAACCCTTAGGCCTAATGTAGTTATATAATAAAGGTTGCTTCGAAGGCACAAGTCACCCCTTAAAATTCATTCAAGGATTTAGTATTAAGTAACAAGTTTGTGAAGGGGGTGGAAGAAAAAGAGCTAAAGTATCCTCCACTACTGCTCCACCTTTTTCTTCTTCCTCACAAACACTCTTGCTCTACTTGTTATTACAAGAAACTCCTTTGATATTCTTTTATAGACAATGGAAGTTGATACTTTGAACCCATAATCTTTTGATGTCCTTTTATTAGAAATATCTTATGCTTCCCCATGAATCTCTTATCTTGCAATGTTTGAAGCCTAAATGATAGGTGATGGGACGCGATATCGCATGGGTTGCGATATCGCATCCTCCCCTGCGATATCGCGTACGCGATATCGCAGTGCGCCGTCATATCTATAAATAAGAGGCGGCTCTTCCTTGGTTCCTCATCCTAGGCTAAATAGTAGGGAAACTCTGGCAAATTGATCACTCCAGAGATAGAATATTTTCCATGTGCCTGCAGTAGGAGTCCTAAATTTAACGGATCTTTATTCAAGCAGACATTGTACCTGAACACAAGTTTGTGTACGACAATAAAGACGAGCTTCTTGGATAAACCTTGCAATGCATGGAATAGGCTAATTAGGATTTTATTACTGTTATTTATTATTCGTTATTTACTGCTTTTCTCTCTCAACCCTTTCCTCCTAGTTAAGTACCTCAATACGATTGCTTCGAGCACGTGCATTATGCGTGGTGATCCCAGCAATGATTAGCGTTTGGTAGCCATGGTTGCATCGGTTCATGGTGTGTACGGTAAGTGGGAACGGATGCTGACACTAGGTCAATTTAGACTTAGGTTGTTAGTTAGAGTTAGTAATTAGTCTTCTCAACCCTTCACCTCAATAGCATAGGAGAAAAACATAAAAAGCTATAAAAATCATATACCTCGGACTTACTTAACCATACACCGTGACAACTACAAGTAAGTCTGGGAAGACAAGAAATAATTAACCCTAAGTGTTCCATGAGGCGTGTAGGCACTTAGTCTGCGGAGTTCGATCGGATCGCGCGTGCTACGCTCATATTCGTATGGTTGAGTGTAGGGGTACCTCGTCACTCATCATTGGCACCGTTGCCGGGGACTAAGTGTTTGTGCGCTAAGTAGGACATAGGATATCACTCACATCGTTGGGAGCCTAAACAAACCTTCGGGTTAATTAAAAGAAAAAAATTATATAACGGTTAAATAGCACACCGGTAAGACACAATGTCTTCTTCTTCTTCTCACAAGAGCAATACACCACCTAGGGGTCATACAAAGAACAGTCGGCAGTCAAAAGCACATAACCTAAATCTGCCAGTTCTCAACAATATAGGGTGGAATATACTCATCCTGATGAGTATATACCTAATTTTACTTTTATCCTCCATTAAGACGAACGAGACTTGCAAGGTAACATCATGTTACCTCCAGATCGAGCAGTCCCAAACATGCTCCTCTATGCTTTGACATAGATCGGCATGACACAGCTCTATGCTGAATACATTATAGATGATTTTGACATGAGGGATTACCATCCCATAGCTTTACAACGTATGAGCGACTTAAGGTAGGAGAGCCAACATACACTGTTGAAGGGCAAAGAGGTCCCGCATGTCCTTAGTGAAATCGGAGATGGTGAACCACTTATAATGGGTTCCCTATCAAAGGATGTTCCCCCTCCTAATGATAGTGAGGAGGTGGGGTATTAGAACCTACGATCCATGATACATAACACTGGTTCTGATCCCCGTGAACGCCAACTGTTCACAGAGGGAACAACACATGAAAAGGTTGGGCACTTTGATCGTCATCACGATCGGGGCCGTAGCAGCCGAAGAGAAGGCAAGAAACATCGTCATGGCGATGGTTCTCCTTCTTCTTCTCCTTCATCTCATCACTCACCCTCTCCTTCCACATCTAGGCATAGCCACCATGAACATAACGGTGAAGATAGAGGTAAGTGAAACGAGAGACCTCGACGATAGAGTCGAGAGAGAGGACAAGGGCATGAACGAAGGGAAAGTAGGGAAGAACGCAGACATCACAGGCGTCATGAAAGAGATGATCATGATGAGCCCCTACTTGCAACCCAAAGTATGCTCGACATAATGGAGGCATTTAGAATCCCAACAAGGCATTTAAAAGATAGTCGGATCAAGCACTTAGACATGAACAATATTTCACGCTTCGAGGAGGGATACAATGTCGATCCGCAACATTATTTACAAACATTCCACGATGCCTGCGCCTTGCAAAACATAGAGAATGAGTGGTAGAAACTTAAGTTGTTTCCCAGGACACTCATTAAGGAAGTAGAGAGCTAGTACCGGTCCTTAGAACCGGAAACCATTAGGAGGTGGAGTACGATGTTAAAACTCTTCAACGATAAGTATCAAACGTACTCCAGAGTGTCTAATTTGCGTAAGTAGATCCAAGGATGGAAGCAAGGTAATCATGAACACTTGGATAATTCCATGACCCGCTACTACACATTGTTACATCATTGCCCGGGCCATGGATATACTCAACGGGATCAACTTCGCGACATTGTAGATGGGCTAAGATATGAGACTAGGAGAACCCTTGGGAATTATGCCCAAGGGAGACTATCAGAACTTAGATCCCATGAAGTACATCGTTTGTTGGAACAAGTAGCAAAAGAAGAAGGTGAGCTATGAAAAAGAGAGAGTGCGGAGGAATACAACCGTGATCCTTCCCTTCGGAAGAAGGGAGTGAAATTTTGTGATGAGTAGGATGAGTCACCACTCGAAGAGTTGGTGAACAGAAAAACCTTACCGATTCAAAAATTAACAACCGAAGTATCGGCTAAGGTGGATCAATTGTGGAATTCCTTAGACTCTAGGCTTGAAACTGTCTTGAAAATCGTAGAAGAGTCTAAGGAGGAACGAAGTAGTAACAAAGGTAAGACAAAGCGGAGAGATTCAGGCCCTGCACATAACAAGGGTAAGGGAAAAATTACTATCTCCAATGAAGTTGTGGATTCTAACATAGATGATGGTGGTGGATGTGCCATCTGCCATTATGACCATCCTAAGGGATGTTGTCCAATTATCTCACATCTATAGGAGTCTGGGTTGTATGCACTTAATCCGAGACTTAACCAACGGTAGACACCCCAAAGGTTACCTTATCCTCAAGGTAATCCAAGGTAGTTCCACCAACCATTAACTTACTATCCAAGTGGAACTCCACCACAACCCATCGGACAACACCAGTAGTGGCAATACCCACAGTCATGAGGGATGCCACTGCCAACACAACAGTACCCCTACCAGTAACCAGACCCATATGGATATTATGTGCAGTAGCCGATTTCTCCAAGTGACTCTATGGGTCACACAACTCCCCAACATCACTACCAAGTTCGGGAGTACTTTAGGAGGACTCCTTCTCCTCCGGAAGACATTCCACATTCATCCCATCCTCCAACTCCATCCACACCTCTTCCACCTGTAGTTCCCATACAACCTGCTCCAACAATGCAAGGGAAATTCCCCACTCAACTGTAGCAACGTAACGCTGTGAGAGCTGTAAATATCCAACCTGCTGCTAGTTCTGACAACTGTAAAAAGAGAAGACCCTTCTTCAAAATCAGAAGCCCATACAAACTCTCGCAACAACAAGCGGTTGAGCCCATGTACACTCCTCCACCATCTAACACTTTGGAGCACCCTTCAATCCAACCAAGTTGTACGCATACGATTATGTTAACCTATACCGTAACTGACTGGATCAAGGTAGGCCACCCTCCCAGGAAACTATTTGACCCTGGAAGCCCCTTAATCTATCTACAAATCATCGAGAACGAACCACACAAGGCTCTTCTTGACTCAGGTTCTGGAGTCAACTTAATCTCAAGAGAAATGTATCAAGCCTGGAACCTGCCCCAACTTAAGAAGAGTAACATTCAACTAGAGCTAGCAGACCAGTCCATCACCATTCCCTTGGGAATGGTGGAGGACATAGTTACCACTATGTGTGGTTGGTCCTACCCAGCTGACTTCCTGGTGATTGAAGTTAACAACAACGAAGGGGACTTCTCAATTATAATGGGAAGGCCATGGCTAAGTACAGTAGATGCGTACCGAGGGATCCACGATCTTTCCTTGCAGATATCTAAGCTAAACTTTTATGGAAAGATTGAGAAGAAGAAAGTTCCGTGCATCACATACAGTGACTCAGAGGGCGATGACATGGAAGAATGTTCATCATTTCTTCCATGTGATTGGTGTGCCCAAGAAATACAAATTCAAAGGTACCTGTATGTAGCAACCACACCAATAGTAGACACCCCGTGGTTGACAGCTACTAGAAAGAGCAAACTAAGGAAACTCATGCTAATAATGAAGGCATAGACACATTGGAATATGAGCGTCACCAACTTTCACCCCTCAACCTAAAAACATCAATGGGGAGAAGTTGGGCACTATTACGAAATTCAAACAAGCGCTCATTATTTCGGATCTCTCCCTTTCCATTCAGTCATGGGGGAGATTGCCACCTATGCTAATCATTGAAGGTCCTCAGTTCTTTTAAGTTTTTGTTTTACACATTTTTTGTTTTACACGTTTTTGTTTTGCAAGTTTTTACTTTACACATTTTTGTTTTACACATTTTTGTTTTACAAGTTTTTTTTTTACACATTTTTGTTTTACATGTTTTTGTTTTACAAATTTCTTTAACTTTTCTTGTTTTTTTTTTTACAACATCATTATACTTTTTTATTTCTTTGTGTGTGTGTTAACCATCCTGTAATTTTGTCACCCAATAAGTGTTCTTCACGATGGTATGAACTATTTTTTTTCATTGATTGCTAATGTTTGGTTTTTACCTTAAAGTTACGATGTTGATACTAAGGTATGTTTCTTTTGATATGGCAGGCAATGAGTCCACTTCATCCATCCATCCACAAAGTCCATGGTCTCTCTTGGCTTGGAAATGTACAGTCCCTTTCTAATAAGAACTTTAACAAATCGGTGACTGGGTACTTCTCAAACTAAGGAAAGACTTAAGGTTTGAAAAGGGTATGACTTCAAAGGAACTTGATGCATTTGTGTTGGCCGTTCTTTTAGGTGCTTGGATGTTTTCTTCTTAAGTTTTCTTATCATTCCGATGTTACCCAATTATCGGAAGCTTAGCCAATAAAAATAAAAAGTCTTTATATGGTGTGGTTCTCACACATAAAAATATTTTTAAAAAAAAGAAAAGAAAGAAAGTGAGAATTCAAAGCACACCCCTTAGACAAAATAATCCCTTGGGCTACAAGCATTGGTTATGGAACCAAAAGTATTCCCTCTAACTAAGGCCCTTCTCGCTTCCCATTCTCTCCGAATTTGTTTCATTGGAATGGTGGTGGCTCTTGGAAGAGGCATTCTTGTTATTCAAGTGGATGGTTTGGCCAAGTGCATTGATGCGAAGTCACTGGATGTGGTTGGTTTGAGGCCAGAGTTGGAATGAGATTTGCTAAGTCACATTAATCATGCAATACACAAGGGGCTGTACACCACCTTGTTCTTGGGACTCCATTCCATCCTTCTCTCCATTGTTCACCTCATTGCCAGTTGTATCATTAGTGTATATTTTGGTGGATGCATCGTTTTCTTTTTGGTAAATTCTTGCAGTTAAGACTTTAACTCTTGTTCCAAAGGACATTCCCAGAGCCTACGGACTCTCTGAATGTGGGTTTGTCAAGGCATCAAGGGCATGAGCCTACTTTGGGGAGGACCCACTGGCATTCCCATTTGGTGCATTCGTTAAATTCTTTCCCTTAACATTTTTGCAATTAATTCTATTTTGTTCATTTCCATCTTGACATCCATTTCATCGATGTCCTAGTTATCTCTTTTTATCCATCATCCTTATTCCTTTTCTTTTTCCATTCTAACGCTACCGGAGGTTCGCGATTAGTCATGGGGGTACGGGGCCCAATTTTTTCAATTTTCTCCTAACCCCTACACCTTCAGTAGTCATCACTAATATATCTCCAAACCCATATCAGCCATACCACAACTCAGCCAATGGAATTTCACCGACACAAGGTATCAATTACATGATGATTCATTTACCCTTGCTAATACAAGACTGTGTTGTGTGTGAAGATGGCAATCATATAGCAACGAATTGGATCTGGAGGAAACACTTGGAATGGAGTAGTGCTGAAGCAGCTATGCAAGGAGCAAGATCGATGGCGCGCTTACAGATGAACAACGAAAGGCACAATCTTGGCGTTGGCAGCATCAAGACTTTTTCTCTCTTCTCTCTTCTCTTTTCTCTTCTCTCTTCTCTCTCAGCTACCAACTAAGGCCTAATGTCAATGTAATAAGGTGTTCACCCTTGTTGTCATGAATACCAGTTTTGTTGTATCTTGTAATGATGATCCGTTCACATGTCATACCATTAGTTTCTTTTGAGTCAATAATCCCATACCTTCCCAATATTATTGTAATGAACTTGAGGATGAGTTTTTATTTAGTCATGGGGATATGATGGGATGCAATATCGTGGCCGTCGCAATATCGCATCCCACACGATATCGCATATGCAATATCGCGTCCTCCCCTACGATATCGTGTACGCAATATCGTAGTGCACCGTCATATCTATAAATAAGAGGCAGCTCTCCCTTGTTTCCTCATCCTAGGCTAAACAGTAGGGAAACTCTGGTAGATTGATCATACCAGAGATAGAATATTTTCCATGTGCCCGCAGTAGGAGTCCTAAAGTGAACGGATCTTTATTCGAGCAGACATTGTACCTAAACACAAGTTTTTGTACGGTAATAAAGACGAGCTTCTTGGATAAACCTTGCAGTGCATGGAATAGGCTAATTAGGATTTTATTACTGTTATTTATTATTCGTTATTTACTGCTTTTCTCTCTCAACCCTTTCCTCCTAGTTAAGTGCCTTAGTACGACCGCTTCGAGCACTTGTGTTACACGTGGTGATACCAGCAACGATTAACGTTTGGTAGCCATGGTTGCATCGGTTCAGGGTGTGTACGATAAGTGGGAACGGATGCTAACACTAGGTCAATTTAGACTTAGGTTGTTAGTTAGAGTTAGTAATTAGTCTTCTCAATCCTTCACCTCAATAGCATTGGAGAAAAACATAAAAAGCTATAAAAATCATATACCTCAGACTTACTTAACCATACACCGTGACAACTACAAGTAAGTCTGAGAAGACAACGAATAATTAACCCTAAGTGTTCCATGAGGCGTGTAGGCACTTAGTCTGCGGAGTTCGATTGGATCACGCGTGCTACGCTCATATTCATATGGTTGAGTGTAGGGGTACCTTGCCACTCATCAATAGGCTTTGACACAAACGCGCTCGCAACTTTCTCTTTAGTTTAAATATCGCTTTCAATTTTTTTCTTTTTCAAAAGTTTAAGATTTCAGCCAACCACTTATCTCTTTTAGCGCATTGGTTTCTTTTCCACTCATTAGTACTTGCTATTTCCCATGTGTGTGATACATGTGGAGCAACCATTCTCCTTTCAGCTTATTAGAAAGACAATATCATTCAACGTGGTTTTGATTCTAGCCACAAAGTTTCTTGGGCTATCTTCTCTTCCTCATGATGACCTTTCGAGGTTTGTTCTATTTATGCCCCTAATGACTCTACAGAACATGCCTGTTTGTGGTAGGAATTAACCCATTCCCTTCCTTCTGTACTTTGGATTTTTGGTGGGGATTTTAATATGATAGAATTCCCTTTGGATAAGCTTGGGAGGGGGTGGTTCTTCCAACTTTCAAATTGCGAGTATCAGTCATGGTTGAATTTTAAGAAACATTTTTATCTTTCTGATGGTGCTAAGGCACCTCTTAGTGGTCCTCTTCATAGATTCACCTAGAGTAATCTTTGTCTTGGGCAAGCTCACATATACAATTGGTTACATAGGTTTTATTTTTCCACTCTTTCTTTTTTGTAGGCTTCTTTAGCTACTACTATTCAACAACACGCAACATTATCAAACCTTTACCCCATCACTATATCTATGCAAATCCATAGTAGTTACCACAGGCATAAGTTTCATCTTTTTCAGTTACACTATAAATGTTTCCCTTCTCCTCTCACCCAACAACTTCTCTCAAACCTCTATAATGCAAAACCTAGGCCCTTAGGTCAGGTGGGTTGGATTCAATGGTAGCATCGTGCTACTAGTAGAGTGTAGAACTTTGCCTGCTTTTATGACAAGGAAGTGGTCTTTTGCGCCAAACAAGAGCATAACAACATCCAATCCACTATTGATCACCTTACTAAAGAATTAGCTTTAGATCCCTTCAATGCTTAGGTTCATGAGAAATTAGCTAGAGTGTGCTTCACTTTCCAACATTGGGATGTCTACAAGGCACAAAGTGCCTTAATTAAGAGTAGACTTACTTAGTTAAACATTCAAAATGAACATTGTAAGGAATTTTTTAAGTATCTCAATAACTCTTCTCTCTTGCCCTCTTTAGGCAAACTTTCTAGTCACAACACCATCATCACTAACAACAATAGTCTCCTTTCATATCTTAAGAAGCATTTTGAGGCCTTATTTACTGTTATCCCTATGGATCCCTCATCATTTGAAGTTGCTACTCTTAATTATCCTAGGTTAGTTAATTCTACCATGTTGCAAATTTTAAAAGCTGATATTACTTGGGCTGAGCTTCAATAGGCTTGTTTTACTTTGAGCCCTGGGAAAGCCCCTCATTATGATGGTTTTCTTGTTGAGTTTTTTCAAAAGCATTGGGATCTGGTTGGCAATGATCTATTTTAAGTTATTAGAGAAGCTACCCTTGCTAGCTCTCTAGGGCTAAATTTATATCAAGGGATCATTCATCTTCTTCCTAAATTGGGGATCCTACTTGTATTTCCAATTGGTGACCCATTAATCTTCTTAATGTGGTCTACAAAATATAGGTAGAGTGCTTAGCCTTACAATTGAAGAAAATTCTTTGTCACATTATATCTTCCTAGCAAACAGGCTTTGTCCTTGGGAGATACATCTTAAATAATGTGTTTGCTGCTTGGGAAGGTCTTTAGTGGGCAAAGGATGATGGTCAAGATATCCTCTTGATGAAGCTTGATTATGCTAAAGCATACGAAAATATTAGGTGGGACATTATTATCTAGACCATGGCTAAACTAGGTTTTGGTCCTACTTTCCTTCATATGGTCAAATGTTTATTCTCAAATGCTACTACTAGAATTGCTACTACCTTTGGTATCATTTCTCCCTTATTTATCCATAAGTCCATGAGGCAAGGATGTCCTCCTGCCCCTTACCTCTTCATCACCGCTATTGACTTCCTCTCTGGGGTTCATCTATCTTCCCCTCAATATCAACTTCTTAATATGCATTTCTTTGATGACTCCTTTTTCCTCATTCAAAACACTATTGTCAATATGCAGTGACTCTTATTTTGGATGGAGCAAAATTGCTCTCTCTGTGGCTCCACCATTAAATAGAGTAAATCTTCTGTTTATAGTTTTGCCAACAATTATAGTCATTTTCCCAACTATAACTAGAAGCTTATTCAGGACCCAGATATCATTAAGATTTTGGGAATTCCCTTCTGTCTTAGAGGTCCTACTTCAGTTCTTTGGGAGCAAGAGTTTCTCAGATTCAAAGGAAAATTGAAAAATGGAAGACTACACCCCTCGCTCTTGTAGGTAAGTACCTTGTCTGTAAATCTAGTTGTGCTTCTACTCATGTGTACTACTCCTCATGCTAGGCTTCCTCCCAAGATGCCTATCAAAAGTTGGAACGATTATTTCGGGACTTCATGTCATCATCTAAAGACTCCAAAAAGGTTTCCATCATGTTGCTTGGAATATTGTTACCCTTCCTAAGAATAGTGGAGGTTTAGGCCTTTTGAATTCTTTCAAACAAGGGCTCACCTTAGTCACTAAATGGTTGGTTCAGCATTTGGATGCCCTTGACATTATTGGGAGTCTCCTCTAGTTAAGGCTCCGACAAATGTTTCCCAAAAATAAGCCCTTTTGAAAAGATCTCCATCTCGTTAATTGGATCCTCTCTCCCAATACTATCACCATTCATGGGATCCATGTCTTTAAAAGTATTTGGAGGGCTTGGCAAGCTCTACACCCTTATATAAATTGGACTAATGTCAAGATCAATCCTACTCTTCTTTCTGAGTTTTGTCTCTCGTGGTTACCCCTGTCTCTTGCTCCTCTTGCCACCACGAATGCAAGGGTAGCTACTTCTTGGTATCAGAAGGGAATTATTTCCCTTAGTTGTCTT
>MNCI01006276.1:323743-342829 GCA_015680685.1 Gnetum montanum
CTTCCAACTCTTCCTAAAATTCAATAATTTCTTTGGTGTCTTCTTCATCAAGGTTTACCCATTGGAAAATGTCTTGATTCTCACTCCTAAGTGCCCTCTCTATGGTGAAATTGAGGATTTTGTCCATGTTTTTTGTCATTGCCTCTTTGCTTAGCATACATGGGGGTGGGCTTTTAAAGTTATCCCCTCATGCAAGCTTTCTCAAGATGACATTATGTTTAGATTTTTGTCTACCACTTTCATGTACTTCAAATTTCTTTGAAAGGTTATTAGGCCCATTATTCTTTATTATATCTAGAAGTGTAGATGTACTACTTTTTTCAGAGGATTGATTATTCAAGTATCTTTCATCTTACTACTACGGAGAAATTCCAAATCCTTTGCCTTATTCACTTCCAAATCATATCTCATGCCTCAAAGTTCAAGTTGGATACTAATCAGTTGATTAATCTGTTGCAGCCTTAGAGTAGACACGTGAGTCCCAGCAATCTTCCTTAACACGAATCTGTTCACGGGAGTGTCTCTTCTTAATTTTGGGTGTTTTCTACTTCATCTGATTTTCTACCACACTTATATGCTCCCAATTTCAGTTGATTCTTGGTGGATGGTAGATGTTCAGATTGTATTCAGGTGTTGGGTCATCTGTAATTTATGATGGTAGCAGCAGCAACAAGAAGTTCGATGTGTTCATCAGTCATAGAGGCCCGGATACAAAGTACACCTTGGCTTATCCAATGTATGATCTGTTACGAGTTCATGGCATTTCCATGTTTTTTGACAAAGAAGAACGTGAGAGTTGTGAAAGGTTCCACAAGCAATTGAAGAAGCCATTGCATGTTCCAAGGTGGATGTGTGTATACTTTCCAGTGGATATGCAGAGTCAGTGTGGTGTCTCAAAGAATTGGAAATGATGCTGGACAAATACGGGATAGGCAAATCTAAGCTGATTCCTGTATTCTATGATGTGAAACCCTCGGAAGTTAATCGTTTGCAAGGAGCTTTCGGGCAGGGCTTTCAGAAGCAAAAGACCAGGTATTCCAATGAAGTTACTGACGCTTGAAAAAATGATCTGGGCAAGATTGCAGATATAAGCGGATACGAGGGCAAAAGGTGAGTAATGTTAACCTATTAATGTTTTCTTCATTATTAGGATCTGTGTTTGCTTATTTTTGGTTCATTATGAAGGCAGGCTGATCTTGGGATATTCAAAGCAATAGGACGATATGCCAATATTATTCCAAATTTTAGTTTTGAGCTTTATTGTTAGTGTTTTCATCGATCTCTCGATTTAGAGAGTTGTAGCAAACTTGGCACCATAAAGTATAGTAAATTATTGCAGGACTTTCATTAAATAAAAACATATATTGGACTAAAGTTCTACCTTTCATTTATAAAGTTACTTTGATTGCCTTCTTATACAGGGAATGTTGTAGGGATATTGTCAACAAGATACTCGAGCAACTTGATATTAAATTGCTTCATGTTACCGCCAACATGGTTGGAAGAGAAAACCAGTTACTCAGAATCAAGGATGGTATAATGAGACTCCAGCAGAATGGGCTTGGTGTGACATCAGTGGAAATAAGTGGTATTGGAGGCATCGGTTTACCACGTTTGCAAAAGGACTTTATAATCAAATTTGTTCTCAATAACTTTATAATCAAATTTGTTCTCAATATAGACGGAGTTGTTTAATTGAAGATGCAAGTGGACTTGTAGAGAAATATGGTGCAGAGGAAGTTCACAGACAGCTTATTAGGGAGCTTTTTAAAAGTGATCCAACTAACTTGAAAATGAACGGAAAGAAAGTTTTAAAAGATAGATTGCAAAATGCAGAAATTTTAGTGGTGTTTGACAATATTTCCAGTAAAGTTCCATTGAGTACTCTGTTTATTGAAGATGATGTTTCTTTAAGTCCAAGGAGCAGCATTATTGTAACAAGCAGGGAAGATGGGGTTCTGAAGAAAGATCCTGAAGTGGCCCAATATGGTAAAAATTTGATTTTGCTGAAAATCTCAGAACTATGCTTCCATGAATCAAAGCAGATATTTTTGAAGTAGGCCGTTAAAGAGACTGCTAATGTGAACAATGAATTAGAAGAAGTGATAAATAACATGGTTGAAAAATGTCATGGTGTGCTGTTAGCATTGACTTTACTTGGCAGACAAGTTTATGAAAGAGATATTAAATTCTGGAAAAATTTAGACAATTCTATAAAAGATTCTTTGCACCCTAATTTTCAGAAAGTATAAAAGTCGGCTACAGCAATCTTGATACAGAATTGAAAAAATGTTTATTTTTAGATGTAGCCATTTTTTTTGGGGTAGACCTCATTGAACTTTGGGTGACATGATGATAAAGATGGTAAATCAGAAGTTTTATGTGCTCTTCAAAAGTTGAAGGATAAGCTTTTAATTGATGAAGAATATGGTCATCTACAAATGCATGATGTGCTTGTTGACTAGGGGAGGAGCATAGTTAAGGATGAGCATTCATGCCTTGGCAGCCGTAGTCACGTGTGGTGTCCTTTGGATGTCCAAAATATGTTATTGGTGTCCTTTGGATGTCCAAAATATGTTATTTGACGACTGTTGTTGGTTGATTCGTGGTACTTGGATTTTCTTTTCAAGTAAAATGATTATATATCATTTTGTTATTTTCTCCCTTCCCTATTTAATCACTTAAAAAAGACTTTTCTCTGTATAGGAACTGAAAAGGTAAAAGCACTTACCTTAGTTTCAAATGGTTTAGCAGCTTTGGATGAAGATGGTAATCCATGGTCTTCTGAAGCATTCACTAAACTGTGATATTTGGAATTTCTGATTCTTCATGATCCTTGTATTGATGGTACTAATACTTAGGAGTCTAGAACTAATGCCGTGTTTCATTTCTTTTATCCTTTAAAATAAGATAACATTTAAATAAACTTTAACATTTTTCCTTTATATGTACCAAAGGTCATCTTTCCTGGTTAGTCCCAGCGAGCTCTCCATAAAACATGTTACAGTGCTGGACATGTCTGGTCAAAAGCTGACACAGCTATGGGAACATCCTCAAGCCGTAAGATTTAATGCATTACCATTTTGCTAAAGATAAACAGTTATGTTGTATTGTATTGTTGACAAAAATCGCATGTCTAACAGAAGGCTCCAATCAATTTAAGACAACTTAATTTATTAAATTGCAGCAAACTGCAGAGGTTTCCAGAATTCACCAGTAAATTCAGGCACCTATCTTTTATAAAAATTAGTAATTGCGATTCTTTGAAAATCATTCGAGACAGCTTTGGCTTGCTCCTTTGCAGTGTATGAGTGCCATCAACTGAAACAGTTGCCGAAAACTTTTGAGGATCTGAGAAGCTTAGTTACCTTCAATGTTCTAGCTTGTCAGAAAATAAAGTCGTTGCCTGAGTCATTTGGACACTTGCCACAATTAAAAAACCTCCACATTTCTGATTGCTATGATCTAGAAGGGCCGGCAGAATCATTTGGACAAACTTAGTTAACTTAACATCTTTTTATGTCCCAAAATGAAGTTCACAACAGAGCATTTCCAACGGCTACAGGGCATCCATAATCTATATATCTCGATACACATAGCAGGTATAAGCAGATGTGCCACCTTCAACTCTATGCGAAAGCTCAATATCAGTTACGCCCTCATCCCGATGATGATGGTCTTGTGCAACAGCTTCCTCGTCACTTAGATGAGTTAAGGCTCTCACTCAAAAACGACCTTCATCGACAAGGATACCAAGGTAGATACATAATTACATATATGTATGCAATTCTCACTTTCACGTATGATTTTCAGTTCTTTTATAAATGGCGTTGCCAATTATGTTCATCGCAGACGTTATCAAAGATGAACCCCAAAAAGGTTAAACATAGCCAAGTAAATTCGAAAACAAGCCCACAATTCTTTCCAACCTTAAAAAAAAAGGTCAGATATCTGCTCAGCACCAAAAATGACTCCTTGTTCTCCTTCTATGATCTCAGTCATACAGATGACAACTCCAAACATAATCTCTTGCATATAGATGACATTGCATACGTAGCTGCCGTGTTCTGTTTTGTTTCAGCGGTTTATGCTGTCAACGGCCCAATGCATGTTCCCCCTCCTGTAACCAGTTTTCCCTTACCAGCATTCCTTCGCGCAGTTGATCCACTTAATCCTGCAGTTAAGCGTTTTGATTTCGGGGAAGAAATCCAGATGGCCATATTAAGCTGCCCTGTACCCTCTAGGGTCCAGGTAAAGAAAACAAATTATTATGATTATTTCGTGGAGAAAACAAAGTGCTATTCAATATACGAAGCGTCTAGAAAGAAAGGATGGATGGGTGATTTTTCTATGTAGCGCAGTGTTGGCAGAACAGATATGCAACATCTTTTACTCGGAACTGGTGAAACAGCGCCTCATGTCTCATGCATGGACTCGTCTGCCTTCGCAGCTGCAGTTTTTGAATTCTCAGCACTTGGCATTGCAGGTTGTCAAATAACCAGGATATCCCGTCATTGCAACACTTGTATTATGGTAAATATCCTTATCATTTGTTTTATTCCAACAGCTGACAGCTGATGATTGGGAATTGTATGAACCTTGTCAATCATGCTAGACTATCTAAACAAAATCTGATCAGGTGGGGAATATTTGAAACAGGAAGAAGAGATAGGCTTGAAGTGGAATAGAAGACGATGTCTCTTTGCGGATGATTGTGCATTACTGTTGCTGCAACACCCAAGAAGACGAAGTGGTAGTAACCATAGCTTTCAAAATTTAGAAAAAGGTAATACAACTAATTCAAAAAAGAGAAGACAGCTGAAAAAAGAGACCAATACAACTAATTCAAAATTTAGAAANCTGACCTGGAAGCAGTACTGGCTAACCTCTATGAAATGTCAATAATGTAACTTGTTTCAATAAACCAGCAAGAAATTCCTTCTGCCTTACAATACTCTGCCTCAGACAAATGCCTCTGATTCCACATTAGCAACCATGCACAGAAAATGAATGTGCTTTTCGCCGAAACATTGGGAGAACAGATATTTCCGATTTACGAGCTAGAACTGAATTCAACAAAACTACACCAATAGAATGAATTTTGAAGTTGTGGAGATATCTACAAGCCAAGGCACTCTTGGTTGCTAAACACTAGAGGGTACAGCTTTGTTTCTTTTTGCTGTTTCACATTTCATTTTGAAGTGCGTGAAAGATTAGCGTGATCCTGATTTCCTGGCTGCTAAATGTGAGCGTGAGCGCATCCTGGATTATGGTGGAACCACGAGAAAATTTACAAAGAATCCTTGATGACTTTGAAATTGTGCAAATCATGTATCGACTGGTGCTGGATTTGCATATTGTATTATACTCCTGGTGAAATGTTGGTATTTTTTCAGTCAATTTGTTTTATTTCATTTGGTTAATGTTAGTATCAAGCTAGGATGTTGATAGGCAGAGCGATGGTTACATCATTAAATCCTAAGTTAGGAGGATACCTACCATGCTTAATTGTCCATGTTGATGTACAATTATATATCCATCTTGCATTAACCATTGATAACATTATTTTTCCCTTAAGGACCATCAAACTCGTCAATGATTGGATTGAGAGGATGTAATGATTTAAGGGTATATATTATTAAAAGTTATCCTTAATCAATGATGATAACCTTAACTAGAATGTTCTTGCTATAGTAAAAGTATGAAGTAGTTCTTTGATAACTTGGTCCATACATGTACTTTTAAGTTCAATAATGTTGGATTGCATATTTGGATATGGGGATATGTGTTATTATATGTTTACTTCTAGTTCTATAGCACCTAGTAACACCCTATTTTGTAGGTCAACCATCTAAACTTTGCCTTTCACCCATGCACATTATCTGGTAACATGATTAATCTTACATGTTTAATTATGATTATGAACAATTGATAAACCATGTTCAATGGCATGCCATGTGCAAAACGGAGTTTGCATTAAGAGAAATTGACAATAGGGATATGTGTTGGTAGCCAATATCGAAATTACTAACTTTTCTTCTCTTTTTAAGCATCTAGCTCACATCAATTTAATTTGTTGGTACAACCCATGATCACTATGAGAGACCTTTGCCCTATGTACCAATGATAACAGTGATCCTAACTTTAAACCATGAACAATCTTTTGTTAAATGTTCACAACCATCCCATTCTCTAAATATGGAGAGTAAACACCAATGTGCAACATATCCTCAACAAGTATGTTATGGTTTAGTGGATATCAAAATACACTACAAAGTCAAAGTGAAGATTAGAGTCATATTACATAATACTATAGGAGATAGCCAATGAGCAAGATGGTGACCAGGCTATGCTTATGATAAGGTCTACAATGGAAAGGATTTAGAATGTGAGCCATTTCTTTTCGACAAAGAAACTAGTCATTGCTAAATGTGAATTTACCATGAAGTGACAAGTGGATGTAATTAAACCATGGGTTGGGTGTGAGGACAAAGGAGGTTGTGATTTGTTAAAAACTTGAGAAAACAACTAGGCACAAGTATTGTTGGGGTTGCACTATGATTGTGTCAACTAATTCAAGCAAGTTGTAAGTCTGCCAAGACTAAGAAAAGGTCACACAAGGCAGAAAGTGGTAAACTTAAAAGTATTACGAGACATAGAGGATTTCTTTCAAAGAATGTATAATTGTATCAAAAACATCGATGAGTTCAGGTGTGGCTTCACTCAACATCAAAAGCTCCAAAAGGTAGTGGCAATAATCTACAATAAATCTAGATTTCAAAATATTTTGAAGAACTTTTTACAAAACAAAGACTACAAAGATTTTATTATTGATGATTTAGTTGCTCAAATCAAAACTTTAGGAAGTCTAAGAGTAGATAATGCTAAGTGATGAGTAGCAAGGTACCCCTATGCCCAACCATACGAATCACAAGCGTTCACGCACGATTCAATCAAACTCTACAGACATTAAGTTATTAATCACACTGGTTTTAAGGAAATAAAATCTAATTGAAATGATCGTTGTCTTCTCAATTCCACTTGTGAGATACAAATATATGGTTAAGTGCAACTGAGGTATGTGATTTTTATCATTTTATGTTTTATAAGTTTAATTGCCTAGAACCAGAACGAAAGGTAGAGTAATTTAAGATCTAATTCATCTATTGCCTAGTTAGCCTAACTCACGTACCTGCTCCCACTCTCCAGACACATCTTGAATGCGCATGGTGCTGCTAGGTTACCAAATGTTAAGCATTTCTAGGTTACCAAGAACTACACGTATGCTTGAAGTGGTGGTGCTTGTGTTCATTAACAATTAGAAATTAATTGCTTAATTAAAGTGCATGAATAGTAAATGCATTAAAAGAAACATTCCTGTCACACTACTGTGCTTAGGTATATTAATGCTCAAACAAAGATCCATACACACTTATACTTCTGCTGTAGGCACTCAGAAATATTCTAACTCTGAAGAAAACAAACTGCCAGAGCTTCGCTATGCTATGACAAAAATTATATAAAAATCATGAGCCCAAGCGCTATATTTATAGGCCAGCATACACCCCACGATATCGGATATTCGACATTGCACCTTAGGCTCCAACATTGGGTATTTGATATCGAGGCTCCGATATCGTAGCAGATCAAAACATGATTCATCACTAAGAATGAATAAGTATTTATAGCTAGTAGAGGAAGAGGAAGAGCAATTAAAGGAAGAGAAAGATTCATTACAAACTACATCCAAAAACAAAGCAATCAAGAATTGACTAAAAATTTTAAGAGAAACAACAGAGGCAAAGGGGATTCATGAGAGAAAGATTGTACTCAAAAGGACAAAAAAAACTCTCAAACAACAACTCAAGAAGAAGATTAAGGTAATTTCAAAGCTTTTAATTCTAGCAACACTATTAATTTAGATTCTTAAAATGTTTCATTTTTTTCGTTTTTTTTTGAACTATGATGACCTTCAAAAGTTAGGAGTAGGCCTTAAGACTTCAGCTCTTGACCATTACATTTTTTGTGTCATTTTTAGGATCAAACCTAATTGATGTTTTCAATGAAGCCAAAATGATGCCAAAAACAAAAAGCCTTGAGACATTGGTAAATAACAACAATCATATAAACAAAAATAATCAAACCCAGGCAAAGGTAACAATTTTTATGCCATTTTGAAGATCAAACATAATTAATATTTTTAATATAAAGTTGTAGGTTAATGAAGTGATTAAGAACCTACAAAACAATGATGCCAAAAATAGAAAGATCTAAGACATCTTCAATAAACAACAATCTTCAACAAAATCCATTGATACATAGTTTAGAGTTACTAGCCAAATTCCATAGTTATAACCCCTCAAACTTCACATGATATGATACCTTCTATGTAGCTGCAAAATTATATAATTTATATATAAGGTGGTGGATGGCTTGGAAAAGTCAACCAAGATTCAACTTTTCAACCAACCAAAAAAATGCATTGAGGATGATTCACAAGACATTCATTTACCTTTGAGGCAGATGTTTTAAGGATATTTGATAGGACCATAAGAAGACCACTATAGAAAATGCCATCAACTTCCCATCCTCTGTTTGAAGCTCCTACTATGATTGAAAATTTTTGAACTCAAACAACTCAAGAAGAAGAACAAGGTAATTTCAAAGCTTTTAATTCTAGCAACACTATTAATTCAAATTCTTTAAAGTATTTCAAATTTTTTTAGTTTCTTTTAAAGTATGACAACTTCCAAAAGTCAAGAGTAGGCCTTAAACCTTCAACTCTTGACCAACTAGAAAATGCATTAAGGATGATTCATAAGATATTCACTTACCTTTGAAGCAAATCTATCTTAAGGATGTTTGACAAGACCAAATGAAGACCACTATAGAAAACACCATCTCCTCCTCCCCTCCATTTGGAACTTTTACTGTCAATCAAGAAGAAGACCAAGGTAATTTTAAAGCTTTTAATTCTATCAACACTATTAATACAAATTCTTATAAGTGTAATGACTTTCAAAAGTCAAGAGTAGGTTTTTCTATTAAATTAAATTATGTATACATAACTCTATATTTGATGCAAAGGCTCTATAGGGGCAACCAACTATGTCTAACACAAGATGCTACCAAAAGATGAGTAAGATAGTTCAGAAAATGACCCTTTAGATTAATGAAAACCTAAGACATCTAAATAGACTATTTATAACCTCAAGGTGAAACCAAGCCAAGATCAAATCAATTTAAGTTCTTGAAATGTTTTATTTTTTTTATTTCTTTTAAAGTGTGACAACTTTCAAAAGTCAAGAGTAAACCTTTAGCTCTCAGCCAACATGGATATTTTGAAAGAGTATATTACTTTGATTGAAGGAACAAACAGCAAAAACATGTATAAATCTGTTGGGCATAAAATCCCACAAGAACACTGACAGCCTAAACTATGGAATCAGGGTTAAAATGATTATAAGTAGCATGTTTTTATTGACTGTCTACATTGCATCTACGAAAGAGTCATTTGCTGATGCAAAGTCACTTCTTGAATTTTTCAAACATACGTCAATTACTTTTCCATGAGAATGAAAGATGTACTTGAATTTCATACTTTACCTACCAAATCCGATAGTTCCCAAATGAAATAAAATCGCAATTTCAGAAATCAAGGTACAGGGCAAGATCCTGAAAATTTAGATGCATGGAAATTTCTATCCATCCTAAAAAATTTAAAGCGTCAAATACAACTTCTATAACTTCAGGTCACAGAAGTAACCTCCTTTGCCATACAGAGTGTCAAAATCTTCGATGACCAAAGGCAATTGCAAATGTTTGGGATGAAAATTCTGATAACAGTTGCATTTTCTTATTAAAAATCAAGAGTCCGTTGATGTGACTTAGAAGCCAAGGATTTTGTAACCAGAAAACTGTCATTGAATCATCAAATTAATACTGCTACTGATATGAAATAGCTATTAGTTTAGAAATCAATACTGATATCTTAAACTAACAGCTATTTCCTACGAAAAGTCAATCCAAACCTTTTAACTAAAGTTTGGATTTTTTATTTGGAATTTAATAATTTTTAGATTACCTAAAGTTACAGGTTAGATGGCACAGAGAAGTACAACAGTCACCAAATGTTAGATGGGCTTTAGTAACACAAAATTAGCCTCATCTCCCATTATCAGCTTGCCGTTAATCTAAGTTTTTCCTCTATATTTTGCCCTACTCCCTTCCGCTAGAAGAGACTGTAAATCATTGCCCTTCACCAGACTATTGAACTCTACAGACTTGGATGGAAAGGATGGATAACGCCTCTGGCATAAAGTCATCAATCTCTTAATTGATTGCAAATACTTCCTAGTATTCTCATCATTCATGATGTGAACCACACTGTTTGTATAAATATTTTCTGCACGATGTGAGCCACACTGTTTGTATGAATCTTTTCTCGTGCAGAACGTTCATGGATACCCACAATAGTAACACCAATTGGCCATGGAGCATTCCCAATAGCCAACTTGATATATTGATCCATTGCAGCTAAATAATCCCTTTTCAAGCAACATTCCACAATGATCAATAGAGCTTGCTTAATGTGGTCTGGTAAGGCCTGAAAGTAAACCACACACAAAATGATTACTTGCAAGGAATCATTAAAATAGACAATATGTTAATTGCTTGAACAATATGATGCACTGTACTCAGCCATTTAAAAGAGATTAATGCAACAAAAGATCCAACTTAAGTAGCAAATAACCTTCAACATTTGTAAAATGATTTTTACGCATGTCCATTTCAATGGTAAAGAAAGCTTGAAACAACAATACTTGAGACGAAAATAAATAGAAAATAGTCATTTACATTAAGCTCAGTGCCTCACATAAAAGCTGTCAATAATTTAAGGGAACCTGAATACCATAGAATACTCCAAACCTATACTAGTTAATGTACAGTAAAAGACACTGGATCTATAAAAAGACATCACTATTCCAAAATAAAATAAAATTCTTCCACCTCTCTTACAATTCCTACGTGAAGAATGGAAAAACCCCAGTTTGAAGAGCACATATTTGAAATTGTAAGACATGCAAGCACAAATCACTATTGTCAACATATAGGTAAACATGGAATCATAGCCACCTGAATTGAACACTGCTGATATGCTCACAAAACAATATCAAAAATCACAGTACCGTCCCTGCAATGATGTGTTTACCCTGACATGAATTGCCAACGTCTGTTTCTAAAGGATGATGCATAAACTATAACTTTTTTGAGGCCTCCCCTTGGCCAAAGATTAAACTTAGAAGTCCCTTTCAGATAGTTTTACTGTGAGTTTGCATTTTTCGTTAATTTAACAGTCTAAGAAGTTAAAAATGGTAGTGAAAAGCATTAAAAAGCAAGGTATTTCAATATTAACAAAGTATGTATGCTGTTGAATATTCTTCTCCTTGAGGATGTGAATAATAAAATCTTATTTTGCAGTAGCGACCCATAACTGGGAATCCTCCATTTTTATAGAATTCTCATGGTATCAATGAATATGATGAGTTAGTCTATCTACTTTCTACGCACAAAAGAGAAAAAGAAACTGAACTGAAAAAAGTGTGCCTGATAATATTTTTACTAATTCTATGAGTTCCTTTGTAAATGTTGTAACCATGCAACATATTTGTATTGTTCTATAAGAGCCATTACTTTTGTTTCAATTCTTCAAACAAAATAGAATTTATCTCCAAAAACAAGAAAACCACGAAACCAAAACAATTGAATGAAAATCCATACACACATTCGCAAACCCTAACAATTCAAGAATAGTAGAATACGCAACGGAGAGGTATGCAACTGAAGAAACATACAGAAAACACCAAAGAAATATGCATAAAAGGCCGCAATAAAAGTTTCGCTTCAATATCAAAAAAGGGATCCTAGGTTTCCAAACTTCTAAGCCAATTCCAAATAAGCCAGGGTTTCCACAAGGAACACTTTGCAGAAGAACAACAGAAACAACTCTTCTAACATGATCTCAAATTCAAAGAGAAAAAGACAGATACGTACTTCAAGAATGGGAAAGCGAACGCCGAAGCCCTAAAATACAAAAGGAAAAAAATTATAAAACAAATCACATACCTTCTACCCACAGAACTGGAACAGGGGCATCAGGTAGTACGCGCACTGCTTAAAAGGGGCATACATACTGTTGCCCTTGCCAGTCCTCTTCTCGGCATCGGGGCGATCCTCCAGCTGCTGCTCCCACTGATTCAGCAAGCTCTTAAAGAACACCGAAATCTTATCCTCATCGCAAAGCTCATTAAAATTTGCCTTCCTCTTCTTCAAATCCTTATCACAATCCACATCAGAGGAGCCGCTACCGTTATCGCAATCACCCAAACCCTTTTTATCTTTGCCATCGTCTCCGCCCTTCTCCTTCTCCGCCTTGTTGCGCTCTATAATAATTCCCCTCTTCTCCTTGCACTTGAGCTCCGCCAGGTCGCGCAAGAAATCGCTGCGCTGCGCTTCCGTCATGTCGCTGTCAACATCAACAATTTTGGATTTCAAAAGGAGCTTCAGCCAATCCCGCCGAGCATCGTTGTCTTCGCCGAAAAGCCTGATCGGCTGCTTCAGAATTCTGAGGCGCCAGATGACCTCCGCACGCAAAGACGTGAGTATTTATGCATGGAGCCACCGCTTTAAGTAGTTAGTTTATTTGTTTTGTTAAAAGATTGCATGTTCAAATCACATTTAACCATTGTAAGCTATTTTAATTTAAATGCTTATTTTATTAAGAGGCTTTTTCAAGTGCAAGATAACTTTAGTGTTTTTGAGTTATCTTTTCATGATGTTTCTACAAGAATTCAAAGATTATTTCTGGGAAAGGTGTTGACGTTAATAGAAAGGTGTTGACGTTAATGGATTATACATAGCGCTTCTTAAATAGGATGGTCCATTCTTGTTGAAAGTACCTTGTAATCTTCTTATTAAAGGGCTTTTAGCCTAAAAAACCTAGTCAAAACCCTTGACTTAAAAGCAAGAGACATAACCAAAAACTCTCTAGTTGAGGTTCCTATCACAAACACATAGTGGTGGTGAGGAGAAAACCCTTAAACTAAGTTCCTCACTAGAGCCTCAATGTGCTCAAGACATCACCAAGCTCTTACAAAGTAACATTAAGGCATTTGCCTGGTCATATGAAGATATGTCAGGCCTAGACCCATGTCTAGTCCAGCACAACATCATACTCGACCCTAGCATTAGATCAGTTAAGCAAAATGTGTAGAAGATTAGACTTGATTTGGCCTTGGCAATTCACAATGAAATCTCAAAGCTCTACCAAGCAGGTTTCATTAGGGTTGTTGATTATGCAGAATGGGTATACAACATAGTGATAGTCCCTAAGAAAAATGGGAGTATCCATATTTGCATTGATTTTCGAGACCTAAATAATGCAACTATCAAAGATGACTTCCCTTTGCTTAGTATTGATCAACTTATTGATATTATAACCATACATGCCTGCTTGTCCTTTATGGATGGATTCTTGGGATATAACCAAATTAGGATCATCCTAGAGCACCAACTTAGCATGACCTTTATGACTCCATGGGGTACTTTTTGTTACACCATGATGCCCTTTGGCCTTAAACACTGGAGCAACATACCGGATAGCCATGACCTATATCTTCAATGATTACATGTTAGGTTTGCTTAATGATTACTGATGAGTCATGGTCTGTTGGAGCCCTTGTTGAGGCCAACCTCACCCATGCTAGGCATAGGGCCTTGATCAACAGTTATGAACCATAAAATATGAAATTATGAACATACAAAGAAGTTACTTGATCATTTGTTCAGCTTTTCCCATCCCATCCACCACAAGGATCCTGCCCCTGCCAATTTGATGGCACGGAGGTTGCCCATTCTTGATACAGTTTTTCCATTATGGAAGCTGCATAGCAACCAAAAAAAATCCAACTGAGATTTTTTTTGAATAAAAATATCAGCAAAAAAATTTTGAAGGAAAATCCAGATCAATCGTATACCATCTGTGCTGTTCGTAACTCCATTAACATCAATATGAAATATGAAGTATATGCATACAACAGGCACAAAAACCCTGGTATGATCAATTCCCATTTGAAACCTCATGTTGAAGAAAAAATCCAGATGATCAAGGAGTTCACCCTGTTGTCAGTTTTCCATTCACTGGGATGTACACCCTGTTTTATGTAACCAAGAAATAAAGATGAAGCATTCATAATGTTCTAGTTAATCAGATTTTTATTGTTTAAAAAATGTAGGCTACCTACGGTTGAACAGGTCTATACTACATATGGTTGAACAGGACTAAAATGAGCGTTGACACATTCACATGTTTTGTGGTTTAAAATAAGTGTAACAAAACGGGGGAAAACTTAGTTTGGTCATTTTGTCATGGTCAATGCGTGTTGTTGTAAACCAACATATATTAGCTATCATACACATAGAAATTGTAAGTATTAATGTACTTATTAATGGAGCACTAGTTTTAGAATTGTTATAAGTTTGTTTTTTTGTCCTCGTTGCTTCTTCTTTCTTCCAATGGCTACAGAATGCCAAAGTTTACCGTGAATTCTAATACTATCTTGCTTATCTGCAGGTTTTGACAGCGCACAGCAGAAATAGAGTATTTGACCAAGTGGAACACACATTGGAAAAACCTGGAGCATTGCTTCAAAAGGCAGCAACGGCTTCATAACAGAAGCGCTAAATGTGGCTCGCGTTGCAGTTGACGGGGAGAAGGTCGCTGGGATTTAGGGTTAGGTTTTCTCCTTTCTCTTGCAGGGCTGCCGCTATAAACAAAGGATTTGGGGGAGGAGGTCTCACGGGCAGATTCTGGTGGCTGTTTTCTTGGTTCTTTTTTTTTTGGGTCTCCCGTTAGTTGCAGGTTCTCTTGGGTTCGGCAGCGGCTCTCAGGGTTTCGAGAGCTCGCGGCGCTCACAGCGAACGCGGCTCACGCCCTGGTCCTAATGTCCGTTGTGTCAGCCCAGACCACTCTTCCTTGAGCCACAGTCGCTGCCGATCCTCCAGTCGCGGCTGCAGCCCACGCCTCCATTTGCAGCCCATCGCCTCCTTCTGTTTGGCTTCAACTTGCGCCTCCCACGGCCAGATCTGGCCACGACCGAGGCCGTAACCAAGTGCGCAACAGAGGCCACACTCTATCTTCATCCACAGCTGCACCACCATCCGTTGCTGTCCATCCGTCCACAGTCCTCCGCCGCAAGTTCTACCTCTGGTGCAGGAGCTATTAACATGACGGCCAACACTCAGATCGCGGGAGCATAGCAGACAGCAGAGTCCACGGCAGCAGCGAGCAGTCCTCTTATCTCCCAAGTAGTTGTTGCAGTAGGCAAATATATGCCACAAAGGCAGCAACAATGGGACATATGAAATTTGAATTTTTGAATTATTTATCATTTTATAAATTGCACAAATTATTTTAAGTTTCCAATATTAAATTAAATTTAAGTATTTAAATATTAAATCAAATTTAAGTTTTTTAATATTTTGTTTAAAATATTGTTATTATTGTTTTTTCAAATAGCCCTTTCCAGCTGAGACTATTCTCGGGTTTCCGTACCCATACGGGAGGCGCCCTAGGCGATAGTCTCCTAAAACGAGTTTTCACAGGTGTTGGCGGCGTGTCCAAAATTTACGCATCAACAGCCCTGTTATTAGAGCCCTGGTCTGACAGGTCCCGATATCGGGGCTACGTTAACTAGGCCATGTATACGGGGCCCTGTATACACGACTACATCGACGCGGCCCCGTCGACGCATCCACCCATGTGTCAACACGGCCTTGTTTACGCAAAGTCTATTTTTACCTATAAATAAGCACGCACCCACCGCACTTAGGCATCTTTCTAGTAGTTGTAGCAAAGCCCTTGCAGTTTGTTTCTGTAGGAGTTAGACTATTTTCCCAAGTGCATGCCTGCAGTGTGATGCTTGTAATTGTGCGACACCTTTATTCGAGTGTGACGTACTTGGACGCGCACATGACCAGAAATAAAGATCGAGATTACTTCATCATTGCAGAATTCACTTAGTTTTAATTGTTTAATTGTTATTGTTATTTATTGTTTTCTTAGTTAATATTTCTTTACCATCATTTACTATTCCTGTTGTTAAATGCGGAATGAGTACGACTTAATCATGAGCATTTAAGTGTGATTACTTGGTAACCTAGTAACATACCTAGGATCTATGCTTGGTAATCCCAGTAATAGTCGTGCACGAGGTCCAAGATGTGTACGGATGATTAAGGAACGGATGCTCATTGCACTTAGGCTAGCTTAGACTTCATTTCCTATTACTTATTAGTTTAATCAAGATTATTTTCCATTGTCTCTAGAAGTAGCACTAGTTTAGGATCATATCATACGCCTCACTCTAGACTAAACCATATGTGACAAAGCAAATACTAGTCCAGGTGGGAAGATAGCGAACTGCAATCAACGTGTAACTATCTAGATACCACAACTAGCCTGTCTACAGAGTTCGACTGGATCATGCATGAACGCTTGCATTCGTATGGTTGAGTGCAGGGGTATCTCACTGCTCATCATTAGCGTCGTTGTCGAGGATGGTGCTAGTTATCTAGATTAGTTATATCATACAAGATCGCTGTAACAAGTATTAACGATATATCCTTTAGAAAAGAAATTAAATTAAATTCAATTAAATCACACACGGTTCACAACAATGTCTCTCTCACAAGACTATGACAACACAACAACTAGTAGGGCAACTCATTGGAGAACCAACAAATTATATGATAATGAAGATGAAGTTTGGAGTATCCAATTTGAGGTAGGGGTCTTCTATGAGCATCAATGCAAACAACATCATTCCAACTCACAACTACATAACATACCTAGTGACAATGATGTATCGACCGAAATCGTCGGTGCAAGGCTGGAACGTTACGAGCACCGAAAGATCTACGGACAAGCACAGTCGACCCTACCTCTGCTTGAGGGCAAGCTGGAATGGACGAAGGCAGAGTGCCTTGAATGGTCCACACGCGGATCAAACAAGGAGTTCCCCGAGCACCACCGAAGTGTTATACGCTGGGTTATGTGTAAACAGAGCATAAACGATGAAACAGGCGTAGACAGCGTAAGCGTAGAGGGGCGTAAACAACGTCGGGCGTGAACAGCGTAAACAAAGATAGGCCCAGCGTAAGCGTGTATAGGCGTGAACAACATAAACAGCGTAAACAAGTGTAAAGGGCGTAAGCAGATGCAAATGGCGTAAACAGTGTGAGCGTACACGGACGCAGACGGAGCGTAAACGTAAGCAGGCGTAAACGAAGCGTGGGCCAAATTGACGTAAAACTGTAAAAGAACTTGCAACAAACGTAAACAATGAATTACAGAGTCAAAATGTTGTGCACCGGTCTAACGCAGTCGTGTCGGGACACAAGGCGGACGTAAAGCCCCGGTGGATGCAGGGATGCAGTTGGTCGGCACGGTAGGCGGAGTGCAGATTGTGCTCGGCGTACAGAGCTTCCAGCGTAAGCGTAAGCGTAAGAGGGTTTATGGGATCTTGTTTGCAGCATAATTGCTCTGGGTCTGCTCTGGTAAATTTTTGCAGACCGTAGAAATGCGGAAAACTAGGCTATTTATAGGGGTAGGGTTACCGGGAAAATCGGACTGGGAGACACGTGACGTATAGACCAGGCATTTACAATTTAGAAACTTGGTATACGTTGGGTGTATACGCTACAACAGGCCAGCGTATACGCTGGGCGTGGACTTGGATTGATGCTGGCATATACGCTGGGGCGTATACGCTGATGGATACTGGCGTATACGCTGGGGTGTATACGCTGATGGATGCTGGACGTCGACTTGCTTCAATTTTTGCTCCTCTTGCACCTGCTGAACGTGCGCGTGAGGCGTGTATGCTGTGTTGGGCGTAGACGCTGGACATAGATGCTGAGCGTAGACGCTTGCACAGCACTTAGCAAAAACCCGGTGCATGATTCTCAAAATTGCCCTGTGTGACTTCAAATGTAGCCAAAGTCGTCTGTGGGTCATGGGGATCCGCTTCTTGTCAGACAGATGCTAAACTCAAAGATTTTTGTGGTGTTTCATTGGCCCCTCTTTGTTGACGCTTGGAGGAATCGACCCGAGAAGCGTCGACAAAGAAGTGCAAAACACCACAAGCAACTTGATAAAAGCTTTGTCCTTTGCCACTTGACTAGACATCATCGCACCGTGTTTAGTACTGTATGGGATTGAAAATGTGAGATTGGTAGCTGGTAGGAGAGAAGGGATTGTGGGAATTAGTGACTGCCCAAGTGATCATGCTGGGAAAATGGGATGCTCAGGTGTGCGGCATGCCGGCCCTCGTCAATAGCCATTTTTTGGCAGACTCGGAGCTCAGGCATGCGATGCTCGTCCTTTGGCAGAACAGTGCTCTTGGTTAGTGTTCAAGAGGGCTTGTTGTCAACGCCAAATCCACGGGGTAATGTTTAGCATTCTTTGGAGAAACAACACCCTTCTTTGGGGAAACTGTAAGCGACGTGCCAAAGCCATGCAACAGGATGTTTTTTGATTGCTTTTGACATGAGTACGTATTTTCAAGACCGATACCTTCCCGCCTGGGGCTTATATGGGAAGTGCCATGGGTCCCGTTTTTTTTTTGAAATGTGTCCTTGTACTCATGCGCGAGTATTGTGTTTTGTGCGTTGCGACTGTTGTAATGTTTCGTAGTGTGCAATAGTTTGGTAAACAGATAGTGGGTTTTCGGGGAATGGGAACGTGCGGGTTAACGGTTCGATTTAGTCTTGCCAAGTGGACAAATGGACATTGCCTCATCTTGTTGCCTATGATGAAACGCACTCTCGTACGAGAACTTCCGAGCGTCATCCTGCAAACACAACTCCAAAGAGTCAAGAAAACCATGAGTGAAGTAATGAGTTTAGATTTGAACAGCTTCAGGTGAACAAAAATATTGTGGCGATTCTAAGCATTGAATGCGAATGTCGACGATGCTGATGAGGGATGCAATGATTCTGATGAATGTGGCTGTGGAGTGAAGAGTC
>MNCI01006276.1:343182-361913 GCA_015680685.1 Gnetum montanum
TCGAATTCATGTATAGAACGGTTTTAGGAATAAGTGATTAGTTGGGTTTGCAAATTCTTTTCCATCCATGTCAGTTAGTTTGAATGCTCCGTTGTCGAATGCTTTGATGACCAGATAAGGCCCTTCCCAGTTGTCTGAGAATTTATCTGGGTGTTCACGAATGGCTTTAAGCACGAGGTCTCCTTCTTTGATGGGGCGCTTATGAATGTCATGTCGATGTCGTTGCCGTTGTTGTTTCTGGTACCATTCGATCTAATCGAGTGCACGCACGTGTTCCTCCTCCACCGAGTCCAGGTCAATGATGCATAGATCATTGTTTTGCCCATCGTCGAGAAGTCCGGAAAGTGTGATCCTTAGAGATGGTACCTGTAATTCCAAAGGTAAAACAGCTTCCGAACCGTAAACAAGACTGTATGGAGTTCTACCTGTCGAAGTCCGGTGCGTGGTACGGTATGCCCATAACGCATACACCAGTTGTTCGTGCCATCTTCGTTTGCTTTGGGCAAACATCTTTTTGAGTACTGTGATGATTGTCTTATTTGTTGATTCTGCCTGCCCGTTGCTCTGAGGATAATAAGGGGATGAAAACGAATGTTTGATCCCTAGATTATCGCAAAACGTTTTGGTCTTGGCACTACTAAATTGTGGCCCGTTGTCAGTGATGATTGTCATGGGAATGCCAAAACGGGTTACAATGTTTTCGAGGATGAAGTGGCACACCTGTTTAGAAGTAGTTCTGCGAAGGGGTGCCGCCTCTACCCATTTCGTAAAGTATTCAATTGCTATTATAATGAAGCTATGCCCGGCAGAAGATGTGGGTGTTATTGGGCCAATGAGGTCCAGTCCCCACTTCTGGAAGGGCCATGTGATTTGTGTTGTATGCAACTCATTTGGTGGAATATGGATGAGATTACCGTGTTTTTGACAAATACTACATGTTTTGACCTTGGACTGACAGTCGTATTCCATGTGTGGCCAGTAGTAGCCTAAGCGTCTTATTTTTGTTGCCATTGCTTTTGGTGCAATGTGTCCCCCGCATATCTCGTCGTGTACTTGTTCAACAATTGTTTGAGCTTCGGTACTATTGACGCATGTCAGCAGTATGCCTTCGTAGGATCGACGACACAATGTATCCCCTATTAATGTGTACTGTTTAGAACGCTTGCGTACTGCATCCTTTTGCGCGTTGGTTAAATGTTGTGGCGTTTCACCGCGCAGAAGGTATTCCTTTACGTCGTCGTACCATTCGTTAGCATGTGTTGTACTGACAGATGCGATTGGTAGCCTGTCGAGAGTGTTGGTTATGGGCTCAGCACAACTGGTTACGGAGCTTGGTAGTGCGTGAAACATGTCAGGGGATATGTTTAATGCCAAGGTTGCCAATGCGTCTACAATGGTATTGTCATTCCTAGGGATATGTTGGACATCAACATTTTTGAATTGTTTAAGTAGGTGCTTAGCCAAATCACAGTATGGTTGTAAGTGTTGCACTTTACACGTATAGATGTCTGTGACTTGGTTTACGACTAGTTGTGAGTCCCCTCTGACTACAAGCCGTGTAATGTCTGAAGCTAGTGCGGCTGCGAGACCTCTGAGGAGACCTTCATACTCTGCTATGTTGTTAGTACAATGAAAGATGAAGCGATAGGCGAAAGGTTTAATTTCTCCAGAGGGGTATGTGATTACAGCTGCAGCACTTCCTCCTCGAGAGGTGGATGCTCCATCAAAGTTTAGAATCGCATCGTAGTCGTCTGGCACCGTGTCTATTGCATTTACATTTTCGTCTGGGAATTCGGGTTCTATTGTACCTGGATCATGCATTGGCGACGTGGTCATTTGATTTGCTATGGCTTGGCCCTTTACTGACAATTGTGCCATGTAGTGTAGGTCAAACTCAGCTATGATTGCCTTCCAACGGGCTATCCTGCTTGATTCGTATATGTTTCCAGTTATAGCTCTGAGTACATTATCTTTGCAAACTATGTTAACTTGATTTTGGAATAGATAATGTCGCCATTTCTTTAAAGAGAAGACTAAAGTTAAACATGACTTTTCTACGTCGTTATATCTCTTTTCATGGGCAACCAATGCATGGCTCAGGTAGTATACGGGGACCTTAGTTCCGTCATCTTATTTCTGGCACAACATGAATGTGATTGATGATTCTGATGTGGCCAGGTAGATGTAAAACGGCTTGTCGTTTTTGGGTGGGAATACAGTGGGTAATCGAGCGAGTGCCGTTTTAATATTGTCAAATGCTTCTTGGCATTGCGGGGTCCATTCAAAATGGACATTTTTGCGTAGTAGGTGGTTCATAGGTGTGAGTTTTCCCGTCAAATTTTCTATGAATCTCCTAATGAATTGTAATCGACCTTGTAGCCCTCGAAGTTCAGTTAGATTGCCAGGTGGTTTTAGGTTTGTAATGGCCTTAACCTTATCGGGGTCTACCTGTATCCCTGTCTCTGAGGCTACGAATCCAAGCATTTTGCCCGTTTTGACGCCGAAGACACATTTCTTTGGATTAAGCCTTAGTTCGTATTTTAGACAACGTTTTAATACTAAGTCAAGATCCTGTACGTGTTGCTCTGACGATTTCAATTTAACCACTATGTCATCTACATAATCATTGAGCGAGTGTAAGATGTAATCGCTGAAAATATATGTCATCGCCCTTTGATATGTGGCCCCAGCGTTCTTGAGACCAAAAGGCATCATTGTGTAACAAAAGGTTCCCCAAGGTGTCATGAAAGTAGTTCGGAGCTGGTGTTCTGGATTAATACGTATCTGGTTATATCCCGAGAACCCATCCATAAAGGATAACAGGGCGTGCCCAGCGGTAGAGTCAACTAGTTGATCAATGCTAGGTAAGGGGAAGTCATCTTTTATGGTTGCTACGTTAAGGTCCCGGAAGTCAATGCACAGGCGGATACTTCCGTTCTTCTTTGGGACAATAACCATGTTTGATACCCATTCGGCGTAATCAACAGCCCTGATGAAACCAGCTTGGTAGAGCTTGGTAATCTCAGTGTGAACTGCTAACGCCACCTCGGGCTTGACCTTTCGTGCTTTCTGTTTTACTGGCCTTAGTTTTTGATCAAGGATGATGTTGTGCTGGACAATACGGGGGTCTAATCCGGGCATGTTTGTATAGGACCATGCAAATGCTTTCATATTGTCCCTAAGTACGTTTTCGATATCTTTAGCTAGACGTGGTTCTAGTAACGTACTTAATTTTAGGACTTTAGTTTCCCCATCGGGCATGGTGATGGGTGTTTCGGTTAGAGGATCTTCAGTAATGTTTTCGGCTTCAATGTCGAGGGACTTTGTCATTCCCTCATATTCGTCAACCGTTTGCTGTGTTGAAGCTATTGTTGTGTCGTTTGCTGATGAGCTGGCATAGACGAGATTCACATTGATGTTCCTTTCAACCGCGCCGTACGGTCCATCAATGACCAATGGCTTGGTTAAGCGCTTTTAATCCATTAGGCAAATTCCTGTCAATAAAGGGAAAGCCTGGTAAGATAGCGGAGGTCGTTTTAGGTCTTTTGGCGATCTTTAGTGTGCATGTATGAAAATGGATTGACGTGACAGTGGAACGGCAGTTTAATGCCTTACCGGGCAACGAACGGCAGTTTAATGCCGAGATTTGCATTTTATATGGTTTATGTGTGTAAATTTTATATCTTTTTTGAAAAATTTCAAGCGAATTCGAAAAAGCACGAAAAACGAGGCAAAAAGCAAGACAAACGGAAAAGCGGCGGCGGCGGCGGCGTCAGCGTCAGCGTCAACGCGCTATAAAAGGGGAGCAGGGGCGTCATTTTGTCATTTGACTTTTGGAGCGTGAGCGTAAACTGCGAGCGTAACCCCAGCGTAGACGCCGAGCGAAACCCCAGCGTAGACGCCGAGTGAAAACCCCAGCGTAGACGCCGAGAGAAAACCCCAACGTAGACGCTGAGAGAAAACCTTTGTTTACGCCGCACGCAGGCCACAGCGTAGACGCCGAGATGGGCAGAGGCAAAGAACTAGAGGGCCGAGGACAGAAAGGACCTGAACTGACGTTCGCGGAGGAGAGTGAGGCGATGCTGTAGTGCCTACCCCGCCCGAGCATCCCCGCATGGCCCGGATCTTCCGGTAGGTAGGCCTTTGACCCTGTTTTCATTGATTTCTAGCGTAGACAGTTAGCGTAGGGTTTCGGTGTCTAGCGTAGACGGTCTACGCTCGGCGTATACGCTGAGGGTTTCTACAGTGTATATGCCGGGCGTAAGTTGGACATTTCGCAGCGTAAGTGTGTTCGGCGTAAGTTTCTGTATTATGCACCACGTAGATAGTTTTTGGCATGCGGTTTCTACGCCCAGCGTATACGCCGAGCGTAACTGTTTTTCGCACGCCCAGCGTACACGCCGAGCGTAACTATTTTTCGCACGCCCAGCGTACACGCCGAGCGTAACTATTTTTCGTATGCCCAACGTACACGCCGAGCGTAACTGTTAGAAAAATTTTCTGCTAATGTCAAATTTCCAAAATGAAGTTTTCAGTATTGATTTTTGGCGCTATTTTAATGGCTTGCAGAGACATCGAGCCTCCCCTTCTAGTGGTTGAGTTAGTCGGGGTTTTGACATGGTTTGGACCTCTGGAGGGTGGTGACCCGACCCCTAATTTGACCGTTGAGCACAATGGGGTCTGGTTCCAGGACGGGGCTTGCGGATTTTTGGCCTTCTTGTTGGACCATTTCAATGTCGTGGTTTGGTCTCATCTAGGCGAAGATGTGGCATGGAGTATTATTGAGGCCATGTTACCCGGCGCATCGGAAGGCGTCAGGATGTTTATGGAGGACATTGATGAAGGACCACTTGTCGTTGAGGGTGTTCCCCCCGGTGGTCCGAGATCGACCCGTCCGTTGACACGCGTGTGGGACCAGCTGCTGCAGGGACCCAACTACATCAACAACACATTGTTCTTAGCTGGCCGCGCGCATACTTTGTTTCAGAATCTTCCTGGCACAGTATACCTGGTGGAAAGGTAATTTCGTCTTAGCTTTGGTTATTCTTCTCTTTCTCACATTCAAATACTTACTTTCGTTTCGACACATGTTATCGCCTTCCCGCAGGCCAAAAGTAACGCCAGATGGGGCTTACGCAGGCGACGATGGGATTGGATTGGCGCGTACGGCCGTGGAAGTGTTCATGGTGGGTCCCACCCTTCGCGGGACCATTTTGGCCCACACTAGGGACGCCATGAAGAACTTCCCCAAGAGATTTTCAAAGGCGTTTGCACAGTGTACCGCGCGTGGCTGGTTGCATGTCGACTGGGCCCCTAATGGGCCGATTTTCCCGTCTGCTTCTGATCTGGGTGAGACCTCAAAGTCCAACACTGAAAGTAAGTGGTAATGTTTCCTAGATGTCGTGTTTGGTTTGGTCAATTGCCAAGTGTCAAGCTAATATGAAGGTTTTGGGTTTGCCTTTGCTGCTGGCACCATCTTCGGCGGGGATTCCGTTGTGACCGGGAGGACTGAAACTACTCTTTCAATGAAATTCGGTGAAACCAGTGCCGCTCAGAAGTGGTTACGGAAAAAGGCTTCGCCATCTATTGTTGCCTGTTTGGAACATGCCAGCCTCATGGCACTCTTTGTGGCCCCTAGCCCAAATGTGTCTATAGCGGAGATGATCGGGATTGTGGATTCATTTGACAGATCCGTCTCCCGCTATAGCGCTCGTATTAGGGGTGTTAAAGTAGTTTTTGAATTATCATCTCAATTTTTTGCAAATTTGTTTGGCGTACCTACAAGTGGCGTAAAAGTCGTTACAGACAGGACGCATAAAGAAATCGACATGATCTGTGATTTAGAGGATTGGCTAGGGGTGATGAAGGGTGCCAAAGGATTCCCAATGTAGGGGAGAACGAAGGTTGAGGAAGTCAACGAGCTTTATCCCCTATTTAGAGCGCGTTTGTTTCCGAAGACTCTGTTGCAAGTCAAGAGTCTCAGGGTTGAAGCAGTGCGAGTCATGCACACTGTTCTAGAGGTTGGCGTGCGTTATAACTGGGTGGAATTTTTATTATCAGGAATGACCAAAGAGATAGAGCGGCTACGTTCGAACATAGAGGCGCAGTCCCATTTTACCTTCGCTTTCTTCGCCGGCTATATTCGTCGCTTGGCTGAATTTTTGGTGGTTCATGGGGAAAACAAATTTGTTTTGCGTGATAGGTACCAGTTATCTCGCCCCTGGGTGAATCACTTATTCGACATAGCCAAGTCCCAAGACGCCCCCGAGGGGATTGATGAATCCCTTACGATCACCACGGGTGGATCGTCTGGCCCCTCGCTTCACACACGTGACAGTATAGGGTTGGAGCCTGATGAGGTACCCTATACTGCAAAGAAGGCGGAGTGAGTGGTTAAGGAAACAATAGGCAAAGAGAAATCCAAGTTGGGGAAGCGTGACGGCACAGCTGAAGGGACCAGTGAGATTGAGCAGCCCAGAGTGAAGCGGATTCGATTTAAAATTCCTGGTAAACTTTTTATTTTTATTTCATTTGTCTTACAAATAGTTTTAACGATTACCGGTTGTACGCAACTGACTTCATTTGTGTTGAATTGAGCAGTCAAGAGACACGATCTGCGGACTGTACCAGAAGCCGAGGAGTTAATCGACCTGGCAGGAGGAACTGAATTGCTGGGGGAGGGGACTGGAGGAACTGGAGGTACCGAACCCCTAGACGATCAAGTGGAAACTGAAGAAATGTTCAACAGCTTTCTTAAAGGGGACCTTGAGCTTGGAGACCCTCCGACGCAAGAGGAGATTAGAGGGAATGGTATGTCTCTTTACCTAGTTGTGTAGCCTAATATATTCTTGGATTGCCTTATTGTGAAATTTTTTTTGGGCTCAGAGGAGAGCGAGACCATCCCAGAAAAGGAGTCAGAGATCCCCCCCGAAGTGCCTCCAAAGGTTAGCACCTCGTGCACTGATGGACCTTTTACTTGGATGGAAATGCCAAGTAAGAGGGATTTCGTAGCTGGGATGGCCGAAGAGGTTGTCGAACGGATCGAAGGGATCAATCCTGGCATAGGTATGGATGCATCTAAATATTTTTGCTATGTTAGAGTTTGATGCTCAATTTTGTTTGTTCTAACATTTATCTTTTCCCCATGGACAGGTGCTCAATTGAGGTGGGACCCGTCCGAACCTGTCGATATGGAGAGTTTGCCTACACTATCCCCTGAAGTTGAACAAGTGCCTAGACCTGTTTATGAAGAGGTAGCAGAGGGCTTCGTTCACAATGCCAAAGCAGTATGGACGTGTAGGCGCTCCATTGAACAATTGTGGCTCCAAATTCAGGCGAAAGAGAAGGAGAATTCTGCATTATCAACGGAACGTGATGATTTGAAGGCCCGATATGAGTTTGCCGCAGCTAGATTAAACAATGATCGCACTTGGCGGACCTCCGAGGTCACATATACAAGGTATTGGAACCTACTCAATTGCCATGCAGGGCTAATACGGAGACTAGGGGAGCGCAGGGCCCAAATTGATTTGCTGAACACCAAATGTCAAGATTGGAAGGCTTTCGCCTCCAAAGTACACAAATGGGGGCAAGATGAGAAGAACCACAAGCATCAGTACAAGAAGTCGCTAAAAGAAGTGTCTATTGAGAAGCGACAGTTAGAAATGTTTGTGGAGGGTCTTGGTCTGCGCTCTGCCTTTGACACATTCGCCCGGAACACAATTGTAGAGATGGAATCTCCTAAACGGCGGATAACGATAGCCTCTGGGGAGGTGTCGGTGGGCGAATTCCCTTTGAAACGTCCCACCTGGTCAGACGTTGACAAAGGAAAGGCTCTGGCTGATATCAACTTGGGTCTCGATGGGACGGACTGGGCAAATGTTCCTGAAGAGGAGATCTTACGGCGACTTGAATTCGGCTTGGGGGGACCTCCTATGGTAAGCGTTTTGTCTCTTTTTGGAGTTAATTGATTGACTAATGTTTGAAATTTTGACATTCGCTCATTTTTTGTGTTGATTATTTTCTCTTTGGTTTTTTTTTCAGGATGAAGGTGGGGATGAGACTGGAGAAGCTGGCTCTAGTGGAGCAGGGGCCACTGATGCTGGTGGGTCTAAGGAGGACGATCCTCATGCCCCATATGTTTAGCATTTAGCATTTTTCGTTTTTTGATTCAAACTTATACTGAAACTGTAACATTATGAAATGAACAGAGATGGTTGATTGTATGTAATAACATGCACATATATATATTTTTGTTGTTGATTTTGGGTTTAACATGTCATAGAAATGTAAAATATTTTGGTTTGTTTTCTGTTTTAAGTGTAGTATAGGAAGCCATTATAAAAGTAGAATGAAAAGCAAGTATTAGTTTATGGCCATTTCGGGCCCCATGCGTAGTTTATGGCCATTTCGGGCCCCATGCGTAATCAAGGGATGTTTTGGAGGACGCGGATAAATTTCTTGGCTAACCGATCATTGCTGATCGTGGCTAGTTTTATGTCATTGCGGACATGATAGTTTAGTGTCATTTCGGACCGGGAGTGGCATTTAATTATTTTTCTTGTTTTATCGTAGTTTAGTATCATTTCGGACTTTTTATAGTTTAACGTCATTTCGGACCAAGAGTGATAAAATCACTTCAGCAATTTTTTGATCTTTTTCGTTTTAATGTTAGACGATTTTTCAACCGGTATAATCCGGTATTCAGCGTCACCTTCGCTAATTACATTAAACGGCAATTTGGCCCAAGGGACCTCTGATGGAATGTCTTCTGTGTTAGCGCTTTCGGATATTTCAATGTCCCTAGGGAACTCTATATCAGTTTCTACTCGAGGAGGCATAGATGTTTCTGTTTGAGGAGGTTTTGGTCCCATGTCGGAAGATTTACTACTTACCGATGATCGTAGATTTTTGTCATTTTGGCTAGGCTTTTCAAGTTCGAATTTCAAGCCTTGGTCCATGTCCATATGCGATAAAATAATAGGAGTAGCGGCTTCGCCATGTATGACGATTTCTCCGCCTTCATAAGGCAGATGGATTTCCTGATGGATAGGGGAAGAGACAGCTCTCAGTTGGGCTAACCAGGGTCTTCCCAATATCAGGTTGAACCCTGGCATCTCGTCCACTACAAGGAATTCAGCAGATGTCGGGAATTGATCTCCCGCTATAAAGTCTAAGGTTATTGAGCCTTTCACCATTACACGTGACCCACTGAATGACTTTAAACATGTAGTCGTGGCTGGTCTAAGTAATTCAGTAAGCCCTAGCTGCTCGATAATGTGGTATGGCACGATGTTTGTCATAGCTCCATCGTCTACATGGACCCTATGTATTTTAAATCGGTTTATACAGATTGTTATGAACATGGGAGCTGTTGTCACCTCCTTCATTCTTTTATCGACTTTGATGTTGTCGTCATGAAAGTTTAGAGGCTTGGGAGTAGTCCCATGGGGTGAGAACATCACCGCATGGATGGAGGGTTCGTTTGGGGGTAGATCCTCGCTCACCGGGATTGATGTTAACATGCGCACTAGAGCTTCCCGATGCGTTTGAGATGTTAGGACTAAGTCATACAAGCTTAGTGAAGTGTTTTTTTGTTTTAATGCTTGCATGACTTGTGTCAAGGCGGTTGCGAATTTTTCACTGTTGGGGGTATTTCTATCGATGCTGATTGGATCCATTGGACCCAACAGTTTTATCTCCCGTCTTGTTGGTTTGTTAGTTTTCGGAGCTGTTGTTTCGGATGATTCATGTTTTTCAGATGATTCGCCTTCATTGCCTGTGCTTGGTTGATCGGTAGATGATGACATATGCACGGAGTTGAGGGGAGTGGGCTTAGGTGGCCCCAAAGCTAACCTTTGACACCCATTCTCCATACGTTCACGCGCAAGTCTATCTCCGGGACGTTCTCGCGTGCGGCGTGGAGGTGCCGTTGGTTTTGGCATTTCGATTTGCGCTGGGAGCTTTACCACATATGGGGTTGGACGGGGTGACTCTTGTACTACTGGATGTACTTGGTTAGAGGGCTGGACAGGCACCCTAACAACGTAGGGCTTAGGTTGGCGTTGTGTTTGTGACACAGAGGTTTGATAGTCGTGGGGACCTTTGGGTATTCTAATGACAAATGGGGTTGGTTTGGGCGAAGGTTGGGCCCCTGCTGTTGTGGTTGCTGAGGGTACTCGGACCACAAAAGGAGTGGGCCGGTTAGGCGGAGTTGGCACGTTTAGGGGAGTGACGGGAGGGACACGCGCCACATATGGCTTGTCGCGTGTCGTGGTGTTGGGTGTTGCCACTGCTGGGGGTATCTGAACGACATACGGCTGTTGAAAAGGATGGGACAGCCGGGGTGCGGGTGTAGACGCAGGGACAAGTGTGCGAACTACAAAAGGTTTGTTGGACGTTGGCCACGTATATTCGGGAGATATGGTGTTAACGTAAGATGGCTCAGAATCATCGTCAAGGCAGACTGTACTGATGGTGTATGGCGCCTCTTTAGTGTTTAAAGGGTCTTTATAGACCCCCATTGCTTGATTTTGCGGTTGAATCGGGTTTGCTTCGTCGAAGGTGATTTGGCCTTCATCGATCATTCGCTGCAGGTCCTGCTTCAAGGTGAAACAGTAATCTGTTCCGTGCCCATTTCGTTGATGGTAATCGCAAAAGCGATCCATCCTGAAGCCTTTAGGTATAGGGGGCTCATCCGGCATTGCTAGGCTTGGGTTCTGAACGAGTTGACAGCACCGGTCATGTCTCTGGATGGCCGCGGGAGATAACTGCTTATGCTGCATTAATCCGGCCTTTAGGAGCTGGTCAAAAAGTAGGGATGGCTTCATGGGCAGGGGTGTATATTGAGAGGGTTCTTTCCTCTCAAAGTTGTGTGTGCGGTTCGCTGGATTATGTTGTGACGATGATTCTTGCGCAATCGTTGGAGTTGGTTTGTTGTAATTAGCAGGGGTTTGCGGTAGCCTAGTTTGTTGTTGTGCCCCTGCTATCGACGCTATAGTCGTTTTAGCCTTTTCTTTGTCTTTTTTAGCATGTTGATTTTTGAAGGCTATGTAAGCCGGGTCATTGCTGTTTTGGGCTACTTCTTCTATGTTTTTAATTTGCTCGAAAGCTTGGTTGAGGTTGCGAGCATTTAGATAGTACAGCTTGGATTTAAAGAAATCGTTGACGGCTCCTTTCAAAATAGTTAGCAGGTATGTCTGGGAGATTTCCTCGTGTAGCTCATTGAGGGCTGCGCTCCATCTCTGAATAAATTTCTGGACCGGTTCAAGCGGTGTTTGCTTAACCTGCATGAGACTATCTAGTGTGGCCTCAGGTTTCAAGTTATATTTGAACCTGGTCACCAACTGGTGCAGTAGGTTCTCCAAAGAGGAAACGGAGTTTCTTGGGAGCGCCCTATACCAATCGAGTGCTCTCCCCGAGAGGGACATGGGAAAAATATGCAGGATCGTGTGGGGCCATGCTTGTAGCAGTGCGCACTCTAACCTGAACGTTATTAAATGCGCGTTAGGATCTGTCTCCCCATTATACTTGGTTAGCGTTGGTAGGGAGACGCCCTTGGGTAGAGTTAAAGGCGGGATGGAAGAGCTGATGGGGTCATCGTTATAGAAGTCTACTACCTTCAATTCCCCATCAGCGGTCGTCTTGAGGCGTTTTACCTCGTCAGTTAATTCCTGCATTATTCTTTTGGCCTCTGCCCAATCCTGAGTGCTTGGGAGCATGGTGGTTTGCGCTTGCGGCAGGCTGTATGGGTTAGACTGTTGAACGGTGGATTGGAAGGCTGAAAGTTGCGTTGTTGGTGGTTGCGTTTGTGGGAAGTGTACAGTAGGTGGCACTAGGGGCAATACATTATAGAGAGGAGGTTGTGGCTGCTGTGGTCGTGGCTGTGCCTGAGGCACATGAGCTGGTGGCAATGTGTGGGGTGGTACATAGTGGTGGGAAGTCTACTACGATGTCGTACCCATCATCGGCCATTGTCCGGCCATGTTGTACGAGGAGGCTCCTTGTTGGGTTACGGCAGTGAAAGGGGGTGTATGCGTTTGGACATGTGGGATGTAGTGGGCAGATGTGGGCACGGGTATAACGTGTGGCATTCTTACCACTTGGGATTGGAACGTCACCCCCACGTTACTGTGAGGGGGCGGTGCTTGTGAGGATGAACCCGCAGTTGTAAAAAGGTTGCCCTGGGGAGGGACCAGGGCTAACGCGGATGTTCCTTGTAATGGTGCTTGGGTGTGTGCAGAGTTAAGGGGATGGAGGGGTATGGTTTCCCCTGCGTCCGGGTTAAAGATGGGGTTCATGTGGTTATGTGGACTAAGAGTATGATAAAAGTCTTCATGCTCAGATTGCGCAGCGAACTCGTCCTCTTCGTCCCGTTGTGGATCTGCCGTAATTTGGTCTAGCGATTAGCTCCTGTGCAGAAGGAGCTGCGTAAAGAGCTTTGAGAATTGTTCCGGAACAGGGATTACGTCGTATGGGGAAGGGATGAATTCATATCCCCCTCTGTAAAATATTTCAAATTGCCTTTTTACTTCCATTTCAGCCCGGTCTACTGCCAGGCCAGCTTGCATCTTAATGCAAATGAAGTTATACTCGTCTTGGCTTATAACGTTAGTGGCAGGGTCTCTCCCTTGCAACCTCAATGACCGACAGGGCCCCATTGTGGATTGCCCTCCCATATGTTGTGTGACGGATTGCTGGGCAGCCGTTGTGTCTGAGATGTTAACATTCTGGGTAATAGTAGCGGTGATGTTGATGGGATTCATGATGATAGACAGTTTGAGTGTGCGAGATTGATGTGGATAACGGTGTATGTGACTGGCATAGACGAATTTACAGGGTAAGTATCCGGCGTAAACGCTGGCGTAAGCGTGCAACGTATACGCTAAGGTGTGTGTAGCGTATACGCTAGGGTGTGTGCAGCGTAAACGCTAGCGTAAGCGTGCAGCGTATACGCTAGGGTTTGTGTGCAGCATAAACGCTGGCGTAAGCGTGCAGCATATATGCTAGCGTGTGCAGCGTAAACGTTGGCGTAAGCGTACAGCGTATACGCTAGGGTTTGTAGCGTAGACGCAGAAGAATCGACAGCGTAAACGCTGAGTCGGGTTTAAATAGGGCAGCGAAAACGCTGGTGAGCGTAGACGCTGAGGAACGTGCAGTCTGTTTAAGCGAAGAGGCCCTCCTTCTAGCGCCAAAAACTGTACCGACCGAAATCGTCGGTGCAAGGCTGGAACGTTACGAGCACCGAAAGATCTACGGACAAGCACAGTCGACCCCGCCTCCGCTTGAGGGCAAGATGGAATGGACGAAGGCAGAGTGCCTTGAATGGTCCGCACGCGGATCAAACAAGGACTTCCCCGAGTGCCACTGAAGTGTTATACGCTTGGTTATGTTTAAACAGAGCGTAAACGATGAAACAGGCGTAGACAACATAAGCGTAGAGGGCCGTAAACAACGTCGGGCGTGAACAGCGTAAAAAAAAATAGGCCCAGTGTAAACGTGTACAGGTGTGAACAGCATAAACAGCGTAAACAAGTGTAAAGGGCGTAAGCAGATGCAAACGGCGTAAACAGTGTGAGCATACACGGATGCAGACGGAGCGTAAACGTAAGCAGGCGTAAACGAAGCGTGGGCCAAATTGACGTAAAACTGTAAAAGAACTTGCAACAAACGTAAACAATGAATTACAGAGTCAAAATGTTGTGCACCGGTCTAACGCAGTCGTGTCGGGACACAAGGCGGACGTAAAGCCCCGGTGGATGTAGGGATGCAGCTGGTCGGCACGGTAGGAGGAGTGCGAATTGTGCTTGGCGTACAGAGCTTCCAGCGTAAGCATAAGCGTAAGAGGGTTTATGGGCTCTTGTTTGCAGTGTAATTGCTCTGGTAAATTTTTGCGGATCGTAGAAATGCGGAAAACTGGGCTATTTATAGGGGTAGGGTTACCGGGAAAATCGGACTGGGAGACACGTGGCGTATAGACCGGACATTTACAATTTAGAAACTTGGTATACGCTGGGCGTATACGCTACAACAGGCTAGTGTATACGCTGGGCGTATACGCTGGGCGTGGACTTGGATTGATGCTGGCGTATACACTGGGGCGTATACGCTGATGAATGCTGGATGTCGACTTGCTTCAATTCTTACTCCTGTTGCACCTGCTGAACGTGCGCGTGAGGCGTGTATGCTGTGTCAGGCGTAGACGCCGGGCGTAGACGTTGAGCGTAGACGCCGGGCGTAGACCCTGAGCGTAGACGCTGGCACAGCACTTAGCAAAAACCCGGTGCTTGATTCTCAAAATTGCCCTATGTGACTTCAAATGTAGCCAAAGTCGTCTGTGGGTCATGGGGATCCGCTTCTTGTCAGACAGATGCTAAACTCAAATATTTTTGTGGTGTTTCAAATGAACCCCTACTGGCCACTACAAGCTTAACGGAAATATAAGAGGCTATTCAAATACTCCGCAGGCATCGTAAGGAAAGCCGTCTACCCAAGCTCAACTTAAATAACTTTCCTAAGATTTTAGGAGGTTATGACTTAGATCCCCAACATCATCTACAAGCCTTCCATGATGCCTGTGCATGGAATGACATTGATAATGGATGGCAAAAACTTAAGCTCTTTCCTTTGACACTTGTTGGCCAAGCAAAAGTATGGTATAGGTTATTAAAACCAAAATCAATTCGACGTTGGCCAACAATGGTAGAACTCTTCAATGAAAGATATAAAACCTATGCGAGAGTGTCAGCATTGAGGAGACAAATCCAAGAATGGAAACAAGCGCAACATGAACCCTTGGACATGGCCTTAGAAAGATATTATGCACTGTTAAACAATTGCCCAGGCCATGGGTTCTCCAAGGAAAGGCTAATGTACCATATCATAGATGGGCTCTGTAATGAAACAAGGCAGATCCTAGGGATGTACGCCCGAGGTCAACTATATGAGCTACGAACCCATCAATTCCAAGAGCTTATTAAGTAGGTAGCAAAAGAAGAAGGAGAAATAGGCAAATGGGAGAATGTTGAAAGTTCTCAACAGGACCAAAATCTCAACTTAACAAGGGTCCATGATCATGAAGAGGAGAAATCAACTAACTTCAAGGAGGTGGAATCATCTTTTCCAATTATACAATCACTAGATAAAATTGAGGCAAAGATCAATAAGATGATGGACTGGGTACATGAAAGATGTGCAGAATATGCCAACATTATTCGAGGAATAACTATGCCAAATTGAGAAATAGGATAAGACACCATGCAACAATCAAAACAAAGGGTAGAAGATAATAAGAATAGGAACTCAACTGCCAATTTCACATATCAATGTAACGTCTGTCTGTACGATCACCCCAAAGGCCAATGTCCAGTTTTGTCACATTTACATGAGCATTGGGGAGGAATGTTAGATCCAGATTTCATACAGAAATATCAGGTTCAACCACAGTGGCAAAAACCTCAGTCATGGGGGATGCCACTGCCAACTAGACCATACCCTTCATATGTCCCAACACCAACTACTTATTATGTTCAACACCTTGTTTCTCCAACGGGATCAACATCCTCTACGTCACCTCATTGTTATCATTCTCTCGAGTACTATCCACCCATCTCCTCTCCAACAAAATCACCACCTCATGTGCCTTACACTTCTCCTCAACCTCAACATTCTCATACTTCACCCTCTTCTACATCGCCACCAGTTGTGCCAGAAGGCTTTGCACCATAGCACCAACCCATGAACGTTACTTGTGCTACTACTGTCAATAGCAGTGGGAACCCTCCACAACATCAAAAGCGTCCTTTCTTTAGGCAGGACCATAGAAAGAGATAGCACAGTTTCGAAACCACTGCATCCTCCAACTTAGCACACGTTCAATGCTATGATGCATTCACCTCCTCAAACTCAACGCCTTCTGTTACTCTATCTAGGCCACCAATGAACACTCCAACAACCATGGGGCCGAATGAATATTGCCACATGGGGAGACATGTTGATCCTTGCATACCATCTTATGGTCGCAAGTACCATAGTGGGTCAACTCCTTATAAATTAACCACATCTTATAACTTGCCCCACTATGTCAACTCTAATCAAGTGTGTGAACCCCAATGGGGTAAGTATGACCAGGTCCCAATATTTCCAACATGCAAGGATCCCCAGCTTCCATTTATTAATTCTAGTCATGCTCAACCGTTTAGCTATGGGGGGTATCCTCCATTCTAACAACATAGAATTAATAAATATTTTCCTGTTTCTTTAATTTTTCAACTTTTTTTCCCCAGTTTTTCACCTTTTAATTTATTATTTTATCTTTTTGTCTTTTTATCTTTTTATGAGTAATCTCATCTATGAATAAATCACTCATGTGTTCATTGGTTGAGGTGTTGCTCTATGCTATCAAGTCTCAGGTGATTAATTATTTGGACAGCGAACCCACCACATCCACCCAACCATTCTATTAATAAGAGGTTCTACTTTGGGTACAATGATATTCTTGTCATCATGAAACTTAAAAGTAATTTTGTGCTTATTATGCCCAGAGTGAAAAATGATGGACTAAGAGGGAATGACTAGGGTGTGACATCAAGGGAACTTGTGGATTCTTTTTGGTGACATCTGTAGGCGCTATCATGCAGCTTGGTTGTACTAAGATCCTTGTAGATCTAACAAAAAATGGGAGTAAGAGTAATCAAAAGGCACTCAATCAAGAAAACTCAATGCTATTCTAGGGGGTCCCACTGGAAAGACATGCACCCATGCTTGAAGGTAGGTGGCTTCTCTAGATCAAACATTCAAAAATAAAAGAAGTGTGCACCAAAGTGGCCACATAGAGAAAGAGAAAAGAAAAAAAAGAGAGAGCAAGAAGAGTGTGCCAAAGTAGCCACCCAGAAAAAAAGAAGAAGAAGAAAAAGAAAAGATCAAGATCAAAGTGCCGCAAAGCAATTCCAAATGACTCCTCCCTTGAACAAAACGCGAAGTGATTGTACACCTTGTTGTCATGGTGCTCTTATTTTTGTCTATGATTGGGAAAAAATAATGCGATGTCACTCATAAGAGGAATAGACTTGGTCCTAATTTTTGAGTGACAGGTTAATGACACATTAATCATGCTTTACACTGAGAATTCATTGTGCCCTGAGTCAGTTACCTCATGTCCCAATTCTACAATTCGCCTCATCTCGCTATTCATGTAATTGTGACTCATGTCTTGTATAGCACTGAATTCATATCTCATCACAGTGGTATCAACATGTGTGTGTTTTGTTGCATTGACATAGATTACATTTAATCCTTCTAGTGCCTATGGAAATTTTAAGGTGTGGTTACGCAAGGGCATTATAGGTTGGAACCTGCTTGGGAGGACCCACTTGCGTGACTTTTGTAATTTGTACTTGTTGCACACCACCACATCATCTTATATCCTTTGAATACTTCATTGCCAATCTATTCTTTCCTTTGTTGTCATTTTATCAAACGTTCCTCAAAACTAGGTCCTTTTATGTGTCACCTAAACAAACCAAGTCTGACATTAAACTTTTAGGGCAACTTCCTTAAAAAAATTTCTAACTCTAAAAGCACACTAAGCAAAGAATTCAACATTTATTAAAGGCAATGAGTAAGGTATGAAATCATTGAAATTTTTTCAATAAACTTACTAATAATTGATCTTTGTGTGATTATAGATGGCCCCTAAAAGAAGATAACAAGGAGGACCTTCTCAAGGTGCAATTGAATGACCTGGGGGAGGCAGAGGCCAAGGACCTCATGCAGAACATGCAGAGCAGAAGGCACAATCATTTAGCATCCATCATGGAACTCCTGTTACTGCATAATCTATCCAAGAAAAGTGAGGAGAGGTTAGGGCCTAAGCCTATCAAGAGGAACGATGCCTATTTGTGACATGCATGTCCAGGCCAATCAAGTGTTCCCGCAGCTTCTATGTCCATGGAAAGTGTCGACTTCATCAAACATTGGAACATCGGTATGGACGGCTCATAATCTGTGGATAGAAGAGAAGAAATGTTAGGTGCTTTTTCAATGGTATCAATCTCAGAAGCCTGGTGTGTAGAACAAAGGAAAGGCACCCATGGATGAGCCACCACTACCGGGAACCCCATGAGTTCCACAAGTGTTGTCTTTTGTGTCTGTGTCCAAATTTTTTTTAATCCTCCATTGCAGCATGAAGAAATTCCTAGTCAGTCAATAATCCCATACCTATCTACTATGTAATCAATTGAAATTGTTCCTCACTTTCTTTGACTCTAGGACGAGTTGTTCTTCAGTCGTGGGGGTATGATGAGTCATGGTCTGTCAGAGCCCAGTTATCGGAGCCCTAGTCTGATAGGTCCTGATATCAGATCCCCAATATCAGGACCCCGATATTGGGGCTGCGTTAACTAGGCCATGTATACGGGGCCCCGTATACGTGGCTGCATCGACGCATCCACCCATGCGTTGACGCGGCCTTGTTTACACAAAGTCTATTTTTAACTATAAATAAGCACGCACCTGCCACACTTAGGCATCTTTCTAGTAGTTGTAGCGAAGCCCTTGCAGTTTGTTTCCATAGGAGTTAGACTATTTTCCCAAGTGCATGCCCGTAGTGTGATGCTTGTAATTGTACAACACCTTTATTCGAGTGTGATGTACTTGGACATGCACATGATCGAAAATAAAGATTGAGATTACTTCATCATTGCAGCATTCAATTAGTTTTAATTATTTAATTA
>MNCI01006276.1:369606-402135 GCA_015680685.1 Gnetum montanum
CTTTCCTTGGAAATCTCTAAGATAAACATTTATGGAAAGATCGAGAAGAGGAAATTTTCATGCATCACATACAGTGACTCAGAGGGTGATGACATGGAAGAATGTTCAGCATCTCTTCCATGTAATCGGTGTGCCCAACAATTACAAATCCAAAGGTGCCTGTATGTAGCAACCACACCAGTAGTAGACACCCCGTGGTTGACAGCTACACAGAAGAGCAAACTAATATGCATGGAACGAACTGAGGAAACTCATGCTAATAATGAAGGCATAGACACATTGGAATATGAGCGTCGCCAACTTCCACCCCTTAATCTAAGAACATCAATGGGGAGAAGTTGGGCACTTTTACGAAATTCAAATAGACGCTCATTATTTCGGATCTCTCCCTTACAACTCAATCATGGGGGAGATGGCCACCTATGCTAATCATATGGCACCCTCAGTTCTATTTAGTTTTTGTTTAACACATTTTTGTTTTACACATATTTGTTTTACACGTTTTTGTTTTCCAAGTTTTTGTTTTACAAATTTTTTTTAACTTTTCTTGTTTTTGTTTTACAACATCATTATATTTTTCCATTTTTTATGTGTGTGTGTGTGTGTGTGTGCTCCACCATGTAAGTTTGTCACCAATAAGTGTTCAGAATGATGGTATGAATGGTTTTTCTTATTGATTGCTAATGTTTAGTTTTTACCTTTAAGTTATGATGTTGACACTAAGGTATGTTTTTCTGATATGGCAGGCAATGAGTTCACTTCATCCATCCATCCACAAAGTCTATGGTCTCCCTTAGCTTGGAATTGTATAGTCTCTTCCTAAATAAGAACTTTAACAAATCGGTGACTGGGCATTTCTCAAACTAAGGAAGGACTCAAGGTTTGAAAAGGGTGTGACTTCAAGGGAACTTAATGCATTTGTGTTGATCATTCTCTTGGGTACTTGAATGTTTTCTTCTTTGAGTTTTCTTACTGTTCCGATGTTACCCAATTTTCGGAAGCTGAGATAATAAAAATAAGAAGTCTTTGCATGGTGTGGTTCTCACGCATAAAAACACAAAACAACAAAAAAAAGTGAGAATTCAAAGCACACCCCTTAGACGAAATAAACTTGGGCTACAAGCACTGGTTATGGAACCACAAACATTCCCTCTAACTAAGGCCCTTCTCGCTTCCCATTCTCTCTTCAAGTATTTTGTCGGAATGGTGGTGGCTCTTTGGTGATGCATTCTTGTTATTCAAGTGGATGGTTTGGCCAAGTGCATTGATGCGAAGTCACTGGATATGGTTGGTTTGAGGTCAGAGTTGGAATGAGATTTGCCAAGTCACATTAATCACAAAATCCACAAGGGGTTGTACACCACCTTGTTCTTGGGATTCCATTCCATCCTCTTCTCTCCACCCTTCTCTCCATTGTTCACCTCATTGCTGGTTGTATCATTAGTGTATATTTTGGTAGATACATCGTTTTCTTTTTGGTAAACTCTCACGGTTAAGACTTTAACTCTTGTTCCAAAGGACATTCCCAAAGCCTATGGACTCTTTGGATGTGGGTTTGTCAGGGCATTAAGGGCATGAGCCTGCTTTGGGGAGGATCCACTGACATTCCTATTTGGTACACTAGTTAAATTCTTTCCCTTAAACATTTTGCAATTAATTTTATTTTGTTCATTTCCATCTTGACATCTCTTTTATCGATGTCCTAGTTGTCCCTTTTTCTCCATCATTCTTATTCCTTTTCTTTCTCCATTCTAATGTTACCGGAGGTTTGCGATTAGTCATGGGGGTACGGGGCCTATTTTTTTCGATTCTCTCCTAGCCCCGATTTTGTCAAAATTTTCCTAACCCCTACATCTTTGGTAGTCATCAATATTATCTCTCTAGATTCGCAATCAACCATACCACAACCTAGCCAATGGACTTACACCGAAGCAAGGTATCAATTACATGAACATTCATTTACCCTTGCTAATATACGATTGTGTTGTGTGTGCAGATGGTGACCATGCAACAACGGACCGGTTCTGGAGGGAGCACTTGGAATGGAGCAGTGCTGAAATAGTTATGCAAGAAGAAAGATCGATGATGTGCTTATGGATTGACAAAGAAAGGCGCAATCTTGATGTTGGTGATAACAAGACTTCTTCTTTCTTCTCTTTTCTCTCAGCTGCCAAATGAGGCCTGATGTCAATGTAATAAGGTATTCACCCTTGTTGTCATGAACACCAGTTTGTTGAGTCTTGTAATGATGATCCGTTCACATGTCATCCCATTAGTTTCCATTCCCTTAATAATCCCTTACCTCCCTAATATTATTGTAATGAACTTGAGGCTGATTTTCATTTAGTCATGGGGGTATGATGAGACACGATATCGCATGAGCCGCGATATTGCATACGCGATATCACGGCCGTCGCGATATCGCGTCGTCCCCTGCGATATCGCGTACACGATATCACGGTCCGTCGCCATATCTATAAATAAGAGGTAGCACTCCCCTTATTCCTCATCCTAGGCTTAAATTAGGGAAACTTTGGGAGATTGATCACTCTAGAGATAGATTATTTTCCATGTGCCCGCAGTAGGAGTCCCCAAAGTGAATGGATCTTTATTCGAGCAACATTGTACCTGAACGCAAGTTGTGTACAGAAATAAAGAAGAGCTTTCTGGATAAACCTTGCAGTGCATGGAATAGGATTTATTACATGTTATTTATTACTTGTTGTTAGCGCGGAATGAGTACCACTTGGTTATGAGCATTTACGAATGTTTACGGATAATCAAGAAACGGATGCTCATCGCGATTAGTCTCTCTCACCCTAAACTCCTAGAACGCAGGATGAGTATGACTTGATTACAAGCATTTATGGATGTGTATGGATAGTCAAGGAATGGATGTTCATCATGCTTAGGCTAGTTAAGTGCCTCAGTACGACCACTTCGAGCACGTGCGTTATGTGTGGTAATCCCAGTAATGATTAGCGTTTGGTAGCCACAGTTGCATAGTTCAGGGTGTGTACGATAAGTGGGAAAAGATGCTGATGCTAGGTAATTTAGGCTTAGTGCATTAGTTAGAGTTAGTTAGCTTCTCAATCCTTTCACCCTTAGCATAAAAGACATTAAAAACATAAAAGACCATAAAAATCATATACCTCAGACTTGCTTAACCATACACCGTGACAATTACAAGCAAGTCTGGGAAGACAAAGAATGATTAACCCCAAGTGTTCCATGGGGTGTGTAGGCATTTAGTCTACGGGGTTCGACCAGATCGTGCGTGCGACGCTCGTATTCGTATGGTTGAGTGTAGGGATACCCGCCACTCATGAGCAGGGATACGCATAGATCCTAATAAGGTCAAGGCCAAATCCAAATTAGCAACACCTACCAACCTTAAATAGCTTCGAGGATTACAAGGTAGATTACAATTCATTCATAGGTTTATCACTAGGCTTACGGATAAGTTACAGCTCATAAAACATTTGCTTAAGAAAGGAGTCCACTATGAGTGGATGGCTCAATGCCAAGAGGCCTTTGAAAACCTTAAGTAAGAGTTGACATAGCTACCGACAATCTATCCTTCGTAAGAGGTTGAACCATTTTACATTTATCTTGCCATATTTGATACATCCATTGCCTCTCTACTCTATCAAAAACATGATGACGAAGTAGAAATGCATGTATACTACCTTAGCCACATGTTAGTTGCCCTCGAGACCTGATACATTGAAGTGGAGAAGTATTTTCTAGCACTAGTCTTCTCTTTGAAGAAATGGAGATACTACCTTTTCAAAAGCTAAGTCAACATAATTTGCAAGGACAACATACTCAAAGACAATGACCAACATCTATAAAAGTAGTTGTATGGCTTGATGGAAAGCAATAATCGTTAAGTTTGACATCCATTACATCTCTTAATGCTCAACAAAAGGTTAAGCTATAGCCATGTAACTCATGGTTTCACCTGTCAATGACCAAGCAACCATAGATCCCGAGTTTGCCAATGAACACATTAACATAGTTAGCCAAGTTCCTGAGGGTTATGAGGTAGTCATGAACTTCAATGAAGCTTCAACCATCCATGAGGCTAGTGCTATTTCCATCATAACATTTCCATCTAGTGAGATCCAACCCTTTGCCTATTTTTTTGGGTTCTCATGTACCAACAACATAGTGGAATATGATGGTTTGATTAGAGAGATGATGGTAGCTCATGACCTAGGAATTAGATGCCTAGTCATCAAAGGTGATTCACAACTTGTGGTTAACCAAGTAACCAAAGCCTATGCATGTAAAGATAAGCACTTACAACCTTACTGTGACCTAGGGAAGTAGTTATTAGAACAATTCATAGATGTTGATGTCCAACACATACCTCAAAATGAAAACACCATAGTTAATGCAATTGCAACATTAGCCCTTAGTGTAATGCTAGATGTGTTTAGCAAGTTGCCCATCTTAATTGTGGACTATGCTACTCCCATCACACAAAATACTAATGATGAGTAGTGAGGTACCCCTACACTCAACCATATGAATACAAGTGTTACACATGATTCGGTTGAACTCCAAGGACTAAGTGCTTATGCGCCTTCACAGAACAAGGATGGGTTAGGCGATCATTGTCTTCTTCCCAAGCTTACTCATATGGCATGATTGTATGGTTAAGTAAACTTGAGGTATATGATTTTTATGCTTTTTATGTTTTATGTCCTGGTGCTAAAAAGGGAGAAATGAGATAATTAATTAACTAATTTAATTTAACTAATTAGCTAGTGTTCTAACTAGTCCTAACACCAACACTTGTTCCCACTCTCCGTACACATCCTAAACCAGTGTAACACTATTGGGCTTACCAAACACTAGTCGTTACTGGGTTACCAAGTGTTCCATGTATGCTCGAAGTGGTCGGATTGAGTGTGCTTACTTGTGAAAATTAACAACTCACTAAAAGTAACATCAATTAACTAATGAAAGCATTAAATAACTGTAAGTAACATTAAATTCAATAAATAAGCTATTCTGAATGTTGCAAGGTTAATCACAAAGCTCATCCTTATTTTCAGACACAAGGTATGCTCAGGTACACAATGCTCGAATAAAGATACGTTCACTTTATGACTTCTACTACGGACACTCAAAAATAATTCTAACTTTGGAAAGGGAAAACTGCAAGAGTTTGGGTAAGGGACTAAGAAAACTAATTATCTTATAGCCAAACCAAGTGCACCTGCCTCTTATTTATAGGAAATGAGATAGGTTTCGACATCGGATGTTTGATATTGCTTAGCAGGCTCTGATATCACGACCTATCATACCCCCATGACTAAATGAAAACTCGTCCTCGAGTTCCTTACAAAATATTGGGAAGGTATGGGATTATTGACTGAACGACGACTAATGGTGACATGAAATGATAAACTCAAAGTGCCTAGTAAACAGATCAACAAACATATTACAACATTGGTGTTCATACCCATTGTGGTGAACACTGTACATAGATGACATCCAGACCTTCAGTTGACAGCTTAGAGAGAGAGAGAGAGAGAAAAGAAGATGAGGCGCATTGTTGCCGATGTTAAAATTGTGCACACCATTATTCATCCATGGACACATAATCAAGCTTGTTCCCTGCATAAATGCTTTTTACTTTAGTCCATCCTGAGTGCTCCATTCTATCCCAGTCCATTGTTCATGTGATCACCATTTGCACACACAACACAGCCACGAATTAGCAAGGGTAGATAAGATATAATGTGATTGATACCTTGCCTCGATATGAAGCACATTGGCTAAGTTGTGGGTATGTTAGATACTAGGTTGGAGGTTTATAGCTGATGACTACCCAAGGTGTAGGGGTGAGATAAGTAATGGAATGGAAATTTTTTTTGATAGAACCCCCACGACTAAGAGTGAACCTCCAATAGAAATAGGGTGGAAAAACTTAAAGAACAAGAAAGATGAGAGAAATAACAATGATGAAGCCATTAAGACAAAACAAAAACGGATGTCACTAATGGGGTGAAACGAGAAATAGTTGATTGCAAGAAATGTTTAAGGGAAAGAATTTAAAAATTGCACCAAAACAGAATGTCAATGGGTCCTCCCCAAAGCAGGCTCATGCCCTTTATACCCTGACAAACCCACAAACCAAAGAGTCCATAGGCTCTAGGAATGACATATGGAAACAATGGTTAAAGACTTACCCACAAGAATTTACCAAAAAAATAACAATGTGTCAACCAAGATATAGACTAATCATAAAATCGGCAATGAGGTGGATTATGGGAAGAAATATGGAAAGAGAAGAGAGAATGGAATGGAATCCCAAAAGAAAGGTTGTGTAAAGTCTCTTGTGTAGTATATGGTTAAGGTGACTTAATAGGATTCATTCCAAATCCAGATTAAAACTAACCACATCCAGTGACCTTGCATCAACACACTTGACCAACCCATCCTCCTGAAGTAACAAGAATGCATCCACAGAGCCACCACCGTCCCAACAATTGAAAGATAGAGAAGAAAGAAGTAAGAAAGGGCCTTAGTTAGAGGAAACTTTCAGGCATGAGTAACATGTCTTTCTAGTGCCATAACCAATGCTTGTAACCCATGTTGTTTTATTATGTCTAAGGAGTGTGCTTTGAATTCTCACCAATTTTTTTGTAAGAACCACACCATGCAAAGACTTATTTGATTCAAGCAACTTCTTGATATATGTCAATAGCATAATGGCAGAAAACTTATGAAAAACATCCAAGTATCCAAGAGAATAGCCAGCACAAATGCATCGACTCCCCTTGAAGTCACGTCCTTTTTAATCCATTTGAATCTTTCCTTGGTTTGAAGAATACCAAGCCACCAATTCATTAATAAGTTACTTAGAAAAAGGGACAGTATAGTTCCAAGAGCAAGGAAGACCATAGAGCTGAATGGATGACATGGACTCATTGCTTGTTGTATCAAAAGAAACCATATCTTAGTATCAACATTAAAAGTCAAAGGTAAAAACCAAACATTAGCAATCAACACTATTATAGTATTCTTCACCATCATGAGCACTTATTATGTGATGAGTGAGACTTATTTAAACAAAATTTCATAGAAAAAGAAATAATAAAAAATGTTAACAATGGTGTAAAACAAAAAGAAATAAAGATGAAAAATGTGTAAAACAAAAAAGTTAAAGAAACTGAGGACTTTAGAATGGTTAGCATTGGTGGCCATCTCCCTGACAACTGAGTTGGAAGGAGGAGATCTGAAATAATAAGCAAGGTTGTCCATTAATAGAGGTAGTGTTAGTACTGGCCATTTTAAGCTCATGGAAAGGTTTGGTTTGCTGAATGTTGACTAATAATTTCCTATCCAGGATTTCAGGTTTATAGATCATCATGGCCCATGATGGAAAAGTTTCATGAATGATATAAGGTCGTTCCCACAGTGTTTGAAATTTAGTTCGTTGAAGCACATGTGTGGGATTCCAATAAAGAATCTCATCTCTCGGTTGGTATTTGACTTTCCTAATGCTTAGGTCATGACGTTGTTTGTTAAAGGCCTTATATAGTTCATTGGATGATAGGGTGGCTAATCGATTTTCATCTAGCAAGTTAAGGTTCATTAACCGTTCTTTCTATGCTAGATTGAGGTCAAGGTTGAGGTCACATGCTATAGATAGTATATGGAGCTCAGCTTGGATAGGAAGTATTGGAAGTTTACCGTACACTAACTCATAGGGAGAGTACGCTATAGGGAGTTTCCATGTGGAGCGTTATGCCCAAAGAGCATTGTTCAGTTTGGTGCTCCAATTTTACCTATATTTGCTAATGGTTCATGTTAATATTTTGGTGATCTCCCTATTGGTGACTTCGGCTTGACCATTCACTTGAGGATGATATGGGGTAGTCAGCTTATGCTCAACTCCTAAGCATTGCATCAATTTCTAAAAATTCGCACCTATAAAATGTGTACCATTGTTAGAAATAAGTGCTCGAGGGACACAAAACTTGTTTATGATTTGTTGTTGAACAAATTGTGCAATGGTGGATGATGTACAGTCCGTAACAGCAGCTACTTCTACCCACTTTGTAAAATAGTCAACAACAACAACAATGTATGCTTTTCCATTGAACATCAGTGTAATAGGCCCCATACAATCAATTCCCCATATGTCGAAGGGTTCTAAAGGTTGAATCCATTATTGTGGACCCTCCATTCTAGTAGTCATTCCCCCATCGTGTTGGTAGCACTCACAAGATTGGACGAAGTGATGAGCATCCTAGAACTCTTGTAAGATTACGAGCCATCATATGATGTGAGGGCTCACCATTGGTTTATTCATTAGGAACCGAATTGCACTATGATCCATGTGTACAAATATCTTGTAGCCCAATACATAGTGCCTAAATTTTTCTAGTGCAAACACCACAACCATTAAGTCTTTTTTCATTGTGGTGTAGTTGAGTTATGTACCAGCAAATACTTCGACTTGCACAGTGAATGTAATAGGGGAATTTTTGGTCATCTAACTATGTAAGTATAACTTCTAAGGCAAAGTTGGATGCATCAGTCATTATGTGGAATGGTCTGGACCAATCATGAGCTTGTAGAATAGGTGTTTCTATGAGCTTCTATTTTAAGGTTTGGAAAGCTAGCTCACATTCCTTGGTCCATTCAAAAGATACATCCTTCTTCGTTAGTTCTACTAAAGGTTTTGCAATCCTTGAAAAGTTCTCAATAAAGCATCTATAATAACCAGTATGTCCAAGGAATGATCGAATGTCTTTTACAGTTTTAGGTTTCAGAGTGATTTCTTGGATGACCTTAATCCCTCTATCCGTGTTTGTGAAATCTTGTGCCCTAATACAACACCTTCTTGGACCATTAAATGGATTTTTTTCTAGTTGAGCCTTAAGTTGGTTTCAACACATTGTTTTAGTACTTGCTCTAATTGGTCCAATGCTTGTTCAAATTCTACTCCGTAAGTGGAGAAATCGTCCATAAAGGCCTACACACCATTCCCTATTTGCTACTAAAAGATACTTAGAACCAAATGTTGAAATGTTGTTGGGGCATTGCACAAGCCAAATGGCATCTGCCTATATGCAAATGTCCCCTAAGGACTTGTGAATGTAGTCTTGGCTTGGTCTTCTTGTGCTATTTGAATTTTATTGTACCCACTGTAACCATCCAGAAAACTATAGTAGCAATGCCCTGCAATGGTATCTAAGACTTGGTTGATGAATGGAAATGGGAAGTGATCTTTGAATGTTGCCATATTTAGTAGCCTAAAGTATATACACGCCCTTCATTTACCTCCCTTTTTGGGCACAATGACTAATGGACTAACCCATTCACTATCAGCAATGGGGTAGATGAACCCAACTTTTATAAGTTGTTCAATTTCTTCTTTAACTACTTACTTAAGCTTTGGGTTCAGTCACCTCTATGGTTGTCATCGAGGTTTTATGGAGGGATCAGTGTAAATTCTATGTTGGAATATCCTAGGATCTATTTCGGTTAATTCAAGATATGACCAAACAAAGGCTTTCAACCATTTGTTTACCATTTTCAGCAATCTTTCTTTTTGTTCAAGAGCGAGCTTAGCATTAATGATTACCAATTTTTGATTCTTGAGAAATGTATACTCCATACCCATGGGCAATGGTTTTAACTCAAGGGACTCTTACTTGAACTCATCAAGGATTTCTAACTTCCCCCAGTTGATATTTTCAATGTTAGGATTTGGAAGTTGGCGATGGACTTACTTGAATGTGTCTATGCTATCGATGTAGGCGCAAGTCAAGATCTCGGTTGGTGCCATGCATATAGTTGAGTTGTTCTCTTGGTTAGCTATCAGCCATTGGGTGCCTTCCTATCTTGTGGCTGCTGCATATAGGCATCTTTGTATGTTAGTTATTTGTGCACACTGGTTGCATACAGGCAATGTTAAACGTTGTACAAACTAGGCCTTCTGCATGTAGTTGCACCCTGTTTCACTATATGCGATGCATGGAACTTTCTTCTTCTCGCTCTTTCCAAACATATTTTCCTTTGATATTTCTAGGGAAAGATCATGTATTCCTAGGCATGCATCAATTGTGCTTAGCCATGCTCTTCCCATAATGATTGGGAAGTCCCCCTTATAGTTGTTGACTTGAATCACTAGGAAATCAGCTGGATACGACCACCCACAAATAGTGGTGACAATGTCCTCCACTAGTTCTAATGGGACAGTGATGGACTAGTTGGGAAACTCTAAATGAATGTTACTCTTTTTTAGTGGAGGCAAGTTCTAGGCTTTGTACATTTGTTGAGAGATTAAGTTAACACCAGAACCTGAATCTAAAAGAGCTTGACAAGGTTCATTCCCAGAAATTTGTAAATATATAAGAGGGCTTCTAGGATCAAAGAATTTCCTAAGAAGATGGCCAACTTTAATCCAATCGGTAATGGCATGAGTTAACATGACCGTGTGTATTAAGTGCGATCTTTGGTTTGAAGAAAGATTTGAAGATTCGAATGATGGTGAGGCTTTTGGAGAATTAGCCGCTTGTGGTTGTAAGGACTTAAGTGGATTTTTGGTTTTGAAGAAAGGTCTCTTTTTTGTGCTATTATCTAAACCAATAGTAGGCTGAGGGTTAATAGCCCTTGTAGCATTATGTTGCTGCGGCTAGGCAGGGAGCTCACCTTGCATAGTTGGAGCAGGTGGTAATGGAGCTAAGGGTGGAAGAGGTGCAGTTGGATGAGAAGGATAGTATGTTTGTGGAACATCACCCCTAGGAGATGGAGTTCTATAGTACTCGTGGGTTTGGTAGTGAGGCTGAGGAGTGACGTGACCAGTGGAGTCACGTGGAGAGATCGACTACTACATGTAATATCCATACGGGTCAGGTTGACGATAAGGGTATTGTTGTCATGGTAATGGCATTCCTCATGATTGTGGGTGTTTCCACTATTGATACTATTCATTTTGTTGTGGTGAAGCTCCACTTGGATAATACATCAAAGGTTGGTGGAACTGCCTTGGGTTACCTTGAGGATAAGGTAATCTTCTGGGTGCCTGCCATTTGTTTAATCATGGGTTTAGTGCAAACAACCCAAACTCCTGCAGATGTGAGATTACTAGGTAACATACCTTAGGATGGTCATATTGGCATATCTCACATCCACCATCATTTTTTGTGTCCAAATCCACAACCTCTTCAATGATGGCAACTTTGCCCTTACCTTTGTTATGTGCATATTCAGCTTCTTTCTTTTATCTCCTCTCTTGGTCACTACCTTGCTCTCTAGACTCCTCTACTATTTTGAGAATAGTTTAGAATTTATTATCTAGGGAATCCCACATTTGGTCTACCTTTTTCGATACATCTAATGTGAACTTTTGAATGGGAAAAGTTTTCCTATTTACCATCTTTTCAACTGGTGACTCTTCTTTATCCTCACAAAATCTAACTTCCTTCTTTTGAAGGAAAGGATCTCTGTTGTATTCCTTTGCACTTTCTCTTTTCCTTAACTCACCTTCCTCTTTGGCAACTTGCTCCAACAATATTTGTACTTGATGGGCTCTAAGCTCGAATAGTCTTCCTTAGGCATAAGTCCCAAGGGTTCATCGTGTTTTGTACCTAAGCCCATCTACGAGATGGTGTAGTTGTTCCCTCTGCGAGTAACTGTGGCCAGGGCAACGATGTAATAATGCATAATATTGGCTCATAGTAGCATCTAAGGGTTTGTGTCCTCCTTGTTTCCATCCTTGGATTTGCCTATGTAGGTTGGACACCCAAGAGTACATTTGATACTTATCATTGAATAACTCTAACATGGTACTCCATCGACGAATGGATTCCAGTTCTAAGGATCAGTACTGGCTTTCTGCTTCCTTAATCAATGTTCGTGGAAACAACTTTAGTTTTTGCCACTTTTTTTCTATATTTTGCAAGGCACATGCATCATAGAACTCTTGTATATGATTTTGAGGATCAACATTGTATCCCCCTTCAAATCATAGGATATTGTTCATGTCTAATCTTTTGATCCTACTATCCTTTTGATGCCTTGTTGGGATCCTAATGGCCTTAGTTATATCTAGCATACTTCGGGTAGCGAGTAGGGGTTCATCGTGATCATATTTTCTATGGCATCTATGATGCCTATGCTGTTCCCTACTCTCCCTTCTTTTGTGATGTATTTCTCTAGAATGCCCTCATCCCCTTTCTTGACTCTTTCGTCTATGATCTATGTTTTTCTTACCATTGTCCTCATGGTCTTTCCCTTTGCGACTGCATTCAAACCCTAAAGGAGAGGGGGAAGGAGATGATGAAGGTGAAGAGGAAGGAGGACTGGTACCATAATGGTGCTACTATCCTCTCTTCGGTGGTCGTGGCCTCGGTTATGGTTACGATCGGAATGTCCATCTTTGTCATGTGTTCATGTTCCTTTTTCAGACCCTTTGTGTCCATTGGTACTAGAACCCGGGTTATGGATTGTTGAGTGAAGATTCTAATACATAACCTCTTGATCGAAGTCAACGGGAGGAACATCATTTTGTGGAAAACCTCCTAAGGTAGGTTCACCACCCTCATTTTCACTTAGGACATACAGGACGTCCTGAGACCACTTCCCCTTCATAGATTTGTAATGTCTCTCCCGTTGTAAGTCCCTTTGGCGTTATGCCTTCGTGGGTCGATACTCTCTAGAGTTGTGTTCATGCATAATGTACTCTGCTTGTACGTGCTACATACCAATTCATGTGAGAGCACGAAGAAGCATGCTTGGGACTGAGCGATCGGGAGGTAACACTATGTTACCTTCTAAATCACGCCAACACAGTTGTTCATCCTGGTGGAGGATAAAGGCAAAGTTTGGTACATACTAATCAGGATGAGTATATACCATGCGAAACTATTGGGGCACTGGCGGGTCATCATGTGTACTACACCTCTGATTGTTCATTGTGTTGGACCTGGGTGGTGAAGCACTATCTCATAAGAAGAAAGAGGCATGATTGATGATTCAGTGTGCAATACTCTCTCTTTTCAATGATTGTAGGATCACTAACCCTAAGGGTTCGTTCCAACAATGGAAATATTTCCTAATTTCTAATTAGTGCATAAACAACAAAGTCCTCGGCAATGGCACCAATGATGAGCAATGAGGTACCCCTACAATCAACCATACGAATACGAGCATTACACGCGATCTGGTTGAAATCCAAGGACTAAGTGCTTATGCACCTTCACAGAACAAGGATGGGTTAGGCAATCATTATCTTCCCAAGCTTACTCGTATGGCATGATTGTATGGTTAAGTAAACTTGAGGTATATGATTTTTATGCTTTTTATGTTTTATGTCCTGGTGCTAAAAAGGGAGAAATGAAATAATTAAGTAACTAATTTAAGTTAACTAATCAGCTAGTGTTCTAACTAGTCTTAACACCAGCACCTATTTCCACTCTCTGTACACATCCTGAACCAGTGTAACACTATTGGGATTACCAAATGCTAGTCGTTACTGGGTTACCAAGTGTTCCACGTATGCTCAAAGTGGTCGTATTGAGTGTGCTTACTTGTGAAAATTAACAACTCACTAAAAGCAACATCAATTAACTAATGAAAGCATTAAATAATTGTAAATAACATTAAATGCAATAAATAAGCTATTCTAAATGTTGCAAGGTTTATCACAAAGCTCGTCTTTATTTCTGAACACAAGGTGTCTTCAGGTACACAATGTTCAACTAAAGATTCATTCACTTTATGACTCCTACTACAGACACCCATAAATAATTCTAACTTTGGAAAGGGAAAACTGCAAGAGTTCGGGTAAGGGACTAAGAAAACTATCTTATTGCCAAACCAAGTGTGCCTGCCTCTTATTTATAGGCAATGAGAAAAGTTCTGACATCAGATGTCTGATATTGCTTAGCAGGCTCTGATATCATGGACCTAATATCGCGGATGCAATATTGCAGTCTCGATATCACGACCTATCAACTAAGGATACCTTTATGGTCGTCATTCATATTGCTCCTCCCAAGGAGTGGTATGATGATATCAAATTTTACCTTATGCTTGGTGAATCCTCACAAGGCCTAACTACTGCTCAAAAGGATGTCATATGTAAGTGATCGAAGACGTATGTCATCATAAGTGATAACACATTATGTTAACAATCCTACGATGCCATACTCTTAGAGTGCTTAGGTAAAACTAAAGTCATAATAGTCATAAAGGAGGTTCATGAGGGTGTTTATGGAGGACATATAGGACCTAGATCCATGGTTGCTAAGCTTAGACAGTTAGGCTACTATTGGCCCCATATGGAAAATGATTGCTTGCAAAAGGTTAAGTGATGTGACACATGCCAACGATATAGCAACCTGATACATGTATCACCAATTGAGTTACATACAACCTAGATAACATGGTCATTTCAATGATGGGGGTTGGATATCATTGGATCCATAACGCCTACGTCTTCTACAAGACATAGCTTCATCATCACCATGACCGAATACTTTACCAAGTGGGTTGAGGCTATTCCCCTAAAGAAGACCCCATCTAAACAAGTTTGCAAATTTATCCTAGATAACATTGTAGCTCATTTTGACATACTCGTGACCATAGTTACAAATAATGAACCTCAATTTAGCAGCCAAGAAACCAAGGATTTTTGTCATGACCTAGGCATTAAGCATTCTTTCTTGTCATCTTACTACCCTCAAGCTAATGGACAAGTAGAAGCAAGTAACAAAGCCATCATCAACTTGCTCAAAAATATTCTCAACAATAGCAAGCGTCAGTGGCATGAGCAACTTGTCCATGCACTATGGGCATACAAAACAACCTATTGCATGATAACTAACATGACCCCTGAAACACCGTGAAAATTACGAGTCGGCCTCAGGCAAAGATTCGCAATTTCAGCAAGAACGCGTGCCAGATTTGTTCAAGGACAGGTTTACGCTCTATCACGCACGGCAGCGTAATGAGTGTAATAAGCTCCAAGACAGTCGAGGGTAAAGTTCAGAGTAGCATAGCAGTTCAACACTTTTTCTTGCAGCGCATGGGTAACTTGTCTTTACGCTCGTCACGCGGCGGTGCGTGCCATTGCGTAGGTCATCATTCAAGTTGCACATTTGTTTACGCTTCATCACGTGTAGCTGCGTGGTGAGCGTAAAGTTGCACATTTGTTTATGCTTCATCACGCGCAGCTGCGTGGTGAGTGTAAAGTTGCACATTTGTTTACGCTTCATCACGCACAGCTGCGTGGTGAGCGTAAAATTATACATTTGTTCACGCTTCATCACGCGCAGCTGGGTGGTGAGCGTACAGTTATACATTTATTCACGCTCCATTACGTGCCGCTGCGTAGTAAGCGTAAGTTTTATCCACGCTTCGTACGCACAGTTGCGTAGTGAGCATAAAACAATTTTGAGCTTATTGTTTTCACACCAGATTACGCTCATACACGCAACACAACGCGAATTAGTGTAATACAGCCTCAAAGCAAATAAAGCACACTCAGCATGTACCTGCTTCTCACACGCACAACACGCAAACAAGCGTGTTGTGCGTAGTCACAGTCTGACTTAAAATGACCATGTCAACAAGGCCCGCAACATGTGGATCCACGTCATCAAGGTTGCGCCTTTTTCACGGAGCATCGCGGCCTATAAATACCTCGGTTGACAGAAATAAAAAGGGGATTGGCAAATCAGAGAAGAAAAAGCATATTTCTGAGCACCAGAGCACTTAGCACTTTGGAGCAGAGATACAGAGAGCAGTGCTTTGGCAATCGTCGAGGCTATCACCTTACAGCCGAGGCAGAGCACAGTTCGCTTTGAGCACCGGTGACAGGAGTAATCATTCTGCTGGAGAGACTCTATCAATCAGAAACAATTGATCGGTAGACGTCAAAGCTTGGCCTTCCTTGCATCTCAGCTTGAACCCACGAGGTAGATCGGACTTCTGTTTAAACCGTTTTGCTTGTTCCTTTGTGCTCGTTTCACATCTTGTAATCGGAGATTCCCCAGGGTAACTTCTCGTATGAAATATACATTTTTTAAGTCAAAGCGCAGATCTTGAAGCTACGAGCTTCTCTTATGTCAACCTCCTTTCATCGTGTTTAGCATTATCACCATTGCAATCAGTCTACATTGTTTTCCTCTCGTTTTACGATGCCTCGAACCAGATTGCTTTCGTTTTCGCGCACTTTGCATTGTTTTACTGACTTGTAAGTCCCTGTCTGATCGACAAGACCGTTCAGGGCGCCCCGGATTCGCTTTCTCCAGCATAGCCCTCGCGTGGATCCGTGGCTAAAACTGTGTACATTGGAATCTCGATCGGTATTTCCAGCTGCCGACGTTTTCTGTCGTTACAGTTTTCTCTCGCTAGAAGGAGGGCCTTCAGGCTCCGATCCGACTATTTCGGGTAACCCTGTTAGAGATCTATACCCTAAACCATAGACATAATACCTCTAGGGAAGTCTACGGTCAATCGCGTGGTATAGATCAGTCGCAAGGACGATTTCTTTGAAATCCTTCAGGGTAGAAAGCCTTTTGTGCTTTTGTTGCCAGCCACCTTTCAGATCTCATTACCAGCTACCTCTAACTTCGTTGATCGATGGATGCCTTGTACACAGCCACAACTGCCGTGGCCCCTACCGATCTGGGTGTCGCACCCGTTAGTCCCATGACGATCGTGGGACCAGCTCCCGGCGCAACGGAACCTCAGGGACCATTGCGCCGTTCATTGAGGCTTCAGGGAAAAGAACCTATCTTTACGGTTATAACCCCTGAAGAATACGATTTCATATGTGTTAAGATTCAAGCGAAGCTAGCTCTTAGCCGAGCTGAAATTGAGGCTAAGAGGAACTTTGAGGTGCGCCATCGGGGGGGCTATGACTTTAAGCCAACCGCTTATGATATAATTCCCCTGACTGAGCACCACCACCAAATTTTAACACAGTTGGTCATGGCCAAAGGCCAAGGTGCGTGGGCTACCGTAGAGTCCCAGCATAGGGAGGAAGATGACGAATTGGCGGCCCAGTCAGAGCCGTCGTTCCATACTATGGAGCCTGCGCTCCATATGCTAAGCCCTCAACCTTATGTAAACCCTGCGTTTCCTTTCAATGGAGAGGCCGCACCGGTGAACCCGGCAGCAACCACGCCGGTGTATCTTCCTGTCACGCCGCAGGCCCATTTGCAGCCGTCTGGGTCGCGAACGCCAATTCCGCACAACGCGGGGGTGGTTCCGTCGCCTCAGACGCTTAGCATTCCAACGGTGGTCCCGGCGACCACCATTCCCTATTTCATTCCTCAGATGCAGTCTTACGCTGCATCGACAACTCGCCTAGAGCAAACGTTCTCGTTCCCACCAGCTCGGCAAAACACCGCGACCATACCGCAGCATACTTTTGTTCACCACCCCGCAACAAGTCAGTGGGTCAACCTCGCTGCACAACACCACCAGTCTATAATGTACGGTGTGCAGCCTCCAGTTGCGCCGGCGACACAATTTTCACAGGTGATTCCTCAATACACCTATCATTATTCCGCGCAGCAGGCAGGAGCTAATCTCTCATCTCAGGCTGGTGGACGGGGGTCTGCGCAAGCCCCCCAGCTTGCGGGAATCCCTGCTCCACCAGCAGCTAGCCAACCACTTCCTGCCTTTCAGTTCCCCAGGGCTGCCCACCCAGTCCAACCTCCTACACCTACCGCACAGGCACCTCCACCAACAGGTCTGGACCAAGCCTTCCAGCTTATCCAGACGCTTACCGAGGAGGTCAGACGCCTCAAAACCGCTGGGTCTGATACCATTCAGATCATGGACTTCTATCAGGACGATCCAATCAATCCAGCGGTCCCTGTGCTATCGTTGCCACCAGGGATGTCTCTTCCTCATTTTACCAAATATAATGGGGAGGGGGATCCCAACACCCATCTGGCCACCTTCAGATCTGAATCTTTGTTGTTACAACAGTGGCCGCATACTTTAGTCCGAGTCTTCGCGATGTCTTTGACAGGGAAGGCTTTAGACTGGTACAGAGCTCTCCCATGCTCTTCCATTTCAACCTTGGAAGAGCTGCTGACCCAATTCGTAACCCGTTTCAAATACAACCTGAAACTGGAAGTCACGTTGGAGCAGCTTATGGGGGTGAAACAAGACCCGCTCGAGCCAGACCAAAAGTTTATACAGCATTGGAATGCTACCTTGAACGAGATCCGCGACCCGATCGCGGACTCCCACTTACTGGCTATATTCAAGGGATCAGTCAACGACTTTATCAAGTCTAAGTTGTATTATCTCTCCCCTGTCAACATACATCAGGCCTTCGCCCAGGTCCGAAGCATCCAAGATGCTGCGGAGGCCAGCAAAGACCCGGCATACGTCGCCTACAAAAACGCACACAACAAAGCCAAGGACAAAGGTAAGGCAGCGACAACGACGGTAGCCGCGCTGACTGAGAGCGTGAAGAACAAGAACAAGAAGCCGCCTACGACGGCACCTCCCGAGGCCACGGCTAGTGCCAGCACCAGCCAACCCACAGCTGCCCCCGAAAGCACTCCTCAGCCAAAGCCAAATTTTGAGCGTAAGGACCGTTCAAAATACGCGGCTTTGCCGGTAAAAGATTCTGAACTGCTGAAACAACTGCTAGCGGCGGGACACATCCAACCCAAGAAGGTGTCCGAGGAAGCCCTGAAGCGTCACAGGCGCCACTGTGAACTGCTAAAGGACCCCTCTTTAGCTCTGCCTAACGAACCAGCAGTTCCGAGATCTTTCAGGCTGGACCGTTTCTGTGATTACCACCAGATGTTTGGTCACGACACGGATTACTGCTGGGCGTTGAAGGACGACATTCAACGCATGATCGACGAAGGTCATCTAAAGCTAGACAGCAATAACCCTACGCGTCTGGAAAATCAAACGCTGCATGTATACAAGGATCCGTTGAACGTAAGTTACGATCCTTATACGATCACTGTGGTCAGTACGGACAGTGAGCCGAAGGGTCCGCCAAAGCAACCTTTTGTTTTACGTGTGCCCGCCAGCTCACAAAAGGGGCCAGCTACTTCATCGGCAGCCAGGGGGCCCTCACGACCACCGTTCATCATACGGGCACCTTCCTAGGTACGCCCTCAGTCACGCACTGCCACTCAAGCCGCAGCTCCGTCCGTGCCCACGCCCAGAGCGCCCTTTATTATCAGGGCACCATAACCTCGGCCTGCTCCTCTCGTGCAGGGGCAGACCTCAGGCCAAAATAACAACCAGGCATCCCCTCCTAGGCGGAAAGAGGAAGGCAATTCAATTAACGCAGCAAAAGACCATCTCACGCTCGGCTTCCCTAAGCCCAGGCCCCTGGCCTCTGTGCCTTTAGCTGTGCCTCCGAAACAAGCTAAAGGTACAGAAACGCAGCCACCCTCTCTTGGCCAAAAAAAAGAACGACCCTCCCATCGGCACTGCTCCGCCCCAAGAGATCCGTCTTTTAGGACGAATGGAGGAGGACAAGGGAGATAAGCAACCTTGCCAAGAGAAGGACCTCCTCGATGCGTTCACGCAGGTCAAGCGAGCTCTCAAACAAAAGAACACAACGCTGAGCTTGTACGATTTACTGATGACTTCTCGGGAACACCGTGAGGCTATGGTGCATATGTTGACATCCATATCAGTGGATGCCAGCCTACCAGCTGAAGAGGAAGCGATACACGCTATCATGTTTCCTTCTGAAGCTGAGCAACCCAAGCCTCTCTCTTTGACCTTTCATGACGGGTCCATCAAAGATGATCCTGAGAAAGGTCAGGCGACGACCGAACCCATGTTTATCACTATCCGGGTTGGTCAATACCGGATCCGGAGGGTGCACGTAGATGATGGCTCAGCAACCAACGTTGTTCCCTATCCCATTGTGGATAGGTTGGGATTGGTCGACCAGATCACTCCCACAGCGACAGCTTGCGTGAAATCATTTAACGGGACAAGGGTTCAAGTCAAGGGAACGGTGCGCATCGAGTTTGTGGCGGGAGATCAATTCCCAACTGAAGCCACATTCTTAGTCGTTGAGGAGATGCCTGGCTTTAATCTAATCTTAGGGAGGTTGTGGTTAGCCCAGCTAAGAGCAGTCTCGTCGCCGATACATTAAGAGATACACTTACCCTACGCCGGAGGGGAGGTTATCATACGCGGCGACGAGGTCACCCCTAAGACTGTCAATAACATTGAGGAGGAACGAGGTTCAGAGATTGAGGTAACTGACGACCAGTCCCATCCCCAAACCCCTGAACAAACCGATACCAATGACGGTGGTCTAGCCTGGGCTGACCTGCCATTCCCAGATGACAGCGTAGAGGAGTCAAACTGCAAGCCTCCTCGCCCTTATGCAACGTTCAAAGTAAAGGCCGCTAAGAGACAATTGCGTATCGATGGCTGAAAACGGATTTTCTGCGTGCCTCACTTTTTCTCTGGTAAGTTAGCATATTTCTCATTTGACAGTCTCTTTCGTTTTAACATACTTTTACGCTATGTTTTCTTTCCGTGTGTATGCTTGCTGTTTCTTGCGTGTTTTATTATGCCTGTCTCATTTACGCTTTCACGCATACATTTCTTGTTACGCAGTTAGGCTACGACCCGCAACGGCCTTAAACTAGTTGTGCAGAATTATTTATCATCATTCACGCAGTTACCCCCCATTGGCCCGCAATGGCCTTAAACTAGCTAATTTACGCAAACTAGCCATGTCGGCCCGCAACGGCCTTAAACTAGTAGCCAATTTTACGCCAACTCATGTCGGCCCGCAACGACTTTAAACTAGTTGCGCCGAATTACGCATCGCTACCATCTACGCTTTCTTTACTTCATGCTTCCGGCCCGCAACAGCCTTAAACTAAGAAATTACGCTATCATAATTATAACTTGGGTGAATTTTACATTTGCACTCTACAGACGACACCAAAAAAGGACATGTAACTGAATAACCAACGCATCCACCAGGTTTTATAACATGTTTTTCCAGTCATTCGCATCATAACACTTCACTCAACATTAACAAAATTTTGCGTAAATAATAATTACGCATTTCCCCTACTGCCACTGTCACCGGTATCTCTTAAATCTGAATCCAGCCCCAAAAGGTCATCCTCCAGTGGGCCATCGTTTCCGGGAATTATCCCCCCATGAAAGATTGTCTCTTCACGAGGCTCTCGCTCTGATGCCGACTCCACAGGAAGACGCTCTTCATCGTTTCGTTCCATCTCCGCTTCCACGGTCTCTTCTCTCAAACCTTCTTCTGGTACCTAAACACGGAAACCATAAAAAAATTAGCATAGACGACGCTAGTCAGAAAAGTTTCCAGCTAAGTCATGCGTAAACTTACTCGCGACGGCCTTGCTTCCGTAGCAAAGGGAAGCTTGTCCAGACCAGCCCACAAACGCTGCATGATCTCGTCCTCTGTCAGGTCTTGCCACACATCCTCGCCCGAAGCCACCTCGGCTTTCACCTTCCCTTTCTCCACGCTACTCCAGGAGGGTGGATCTGGGAAGAAAGTAGGGATCGTAGCCTGATTCCCAGGGAAAACCATTGCTCTCTCTGGGGACATGGTTACGGTCACCTGCTCTTCGAACTTCTTGAAAGCTTCGGACGCTCCGATGGTGTCCACAAAAATCTCCAGGGATCGAGCTTTAATAGCGGACTCGCAGTAACGTTTTCTATACGCAGCGCTTTCCCTTTTGTATACATATTTGTGGTCCTTTTCCTTCTGCCCCCATTCCTGTACGCCCGCGCAGTAGTCCCTCCAGTCTCGGCTTTTCTGAGCTAGGAGCTCAATTTGCATCCTTTGCTCTATTAACGCCCGGCTGGTTTGTACGTTGTTCTTGATGGCTGTCCAATAACGAGAGTGATCAATAACAGCAGTACGTCAGTCTTCATCCCCCATCATTCGAGCCTGTAAGAACTCGTACTGCACCCTTAGGTCCTCGACTTCCTTGGTCAAGGATTCAATCTTCCCCTCCGACCGTTGCAGCGTTTTTCATAGGCCTTCATTAACATTCCTGCTCTCCCATACGGAACGTGTTGAGCGTAACGCACATTTACGCATTTTCTCATAAATGTGGCGTGGCACGACTGTCCCATCAGGTGGCGGCTCCGCTGTGTCCAGATCAATGGGCTCCGCGGGATCCCATCGGAGGTAAGCTCCTGACAGAAAACAAACATCAATACAGATGACACATTACCAAGACATCATATCGTAACTTCGCTAACTTACCAGCGCCAGGTTCAACGCGTTCCAGACGCTCAATCATGTCGCTGACAACGCCTTCCATGAAGGCAAGTTTATCGGGGAAGTCCCCCCACACTTTGCCAACAGCGGCAGACGTCGAGGCATCTTCTTCCCCTATAGCGTAAGTTAGTTAGACATTACTTCCATAAACAGATCCTTCAAAAAAAAAACACGCTAACGCAGCCATTACCTCTGCCGGTGACAGTAGCGATTTCATCAGCATCTTCTGTATCTCTTTCCTTCTCACGCACTGGAGTCTGTGCGTCACTAGTTCTGGCAGCCGGGGTCGCTTCATGCACCGGAACCCGCACACGGCTCGTATTAACACCTGGGGCCTCTTCTTCCAAAATGGAGGCCCCCTCCTCACGGCTTAGTACCATCGCCCCTGTCTCAAGGGTCAGTTGCCTTGTCGTTTTTGCTGTTTACATCATACATTAGCATATAATTCTAGATCATCTGAGTAAAGCATTGCGTATACAAGCCTCACACTTACCAGGCGGAGGTTTACTCCGCTGTACCGTGAGCCCAACAGTGTGGCCTGCATCGTCGCCAGAGGTCTCGGCTAGGCGGAGCCTCTTCCACTGAGCTGCCGGTTCCACAATCTCCTCCGCTAGACGCTTCCCCCGCGAGGCGTCGCCGGTGTAGGTAGGCATTATCCCGCCTGCACTGTCGAGACCTCGCACTTGGGGTGCCGTCAAGCCTTTAGTCATTACAGACAACGACTCCCCGATCCCTTCCGGCAGGTCCTGCCCATGGGTAGTGCTGAGAATGTGGGCGATCCAGGGTTTGGATAGCTGGTCTCGGTCTTGCTGGACCCAGACCCCATTCCTCTGGACGACTAGAAACTCAGCAAACCGCCGGAGGCAAGCTATAAAAAAGGCGTAATGCACATTGAAACGGGACTCAAGCTTCTCCTGGAGCTTGACCATTTCACTGCGCAGTCCCTTAACAAGATGGCCTGCCCAATCAAACCGGGCTCCCTCTTCCAGGACCTCTCGCATAATGCGCGTCTATTCTACCGAAAAGAACTTCGTCTGCGAGAGCGTTTTGGGGAAGGTCCGGGCCCGAAATAGGGGATAAAGTGTCTTAGCGGTCCCCAGCTCGAATTTGTCACACGGAAACCCTTTGGTCTCCTTATCGAGCCTCACCCACTCCTTCAGAAACTCCTCAACTCTAGCGCCCCTCTTCGTCTTCACTTTTACAGGAAGGCCGCTCGAGGGGACACCAAACAGGTCCGAGAAGAGCTGAGCGTTAATGTCAAAATTTATGCGCATGTTATGCACGCGCGTGCTAAAATGATCCGCCTTCTCGCTGAAGGAGTTGACCAGGCCTATCATTTCGCCGGCGGGGACATCAGGGGTCACAGCCAAAAATAGGTGCATTAGCCCTGCGGCCTGGATCTTGCTAGTCACTGTGACTGGGGCCGCCGAATGGCTGAGCCAACACTGCGCCTCCTTAATATCCCTGTAACGAAAGAGAACATCTCTCACCTCGCGGCCGGAAATCGTAAGGGTAATCTCCCGGGATTCCCTGACTGAAAGGCATAAAACGCAAGCCAAACAGAAATGCTATTACATAGTGCCCATGATTTACAACTCCACACATAACATTAGAACACGCAGCAGCCTTACCGGGGCCAAACGACAATGGAAATGTCGGGAGCTCCCTCTGCACATCCTCGACGGTGAGGGGCGGATCCAAGGTCCAGTCCTTGTGCACCCATCCGAGTTCCTGACAACTCTTAAAAGCCTGCCCATAGCGGGTGTGATACTTACGCATCTCATGGTCAATTTGCCCGATAACACCGGCACACACGTTGTTGGTCGCGGTAAACGCCATTATTGCCGTTTCGGCACAGGTCAACGCATCGCCATCGCCAAACAACCTGTTCTCATGTATAAAAAACCTGTACCATACAGCGTAAGTTTGAATTACATTTTGCACATAGACTCCTCTTACCCTTCGCGTCAATAACGGATATTATAACGATGATATGATACAGACAATACAGTTAGCCAAATCCGCTTACCCGCCTGCATAATACACCGTGCCTTGTGGGTTCTGGAAGTACGTCGACACATGGCGAGCCACGAACAGCGTGTTATACACATGATAACAGTTGAAACGGGCCATGCTCCAGATCCAGTGTAAGCTCCGCAGACCGCGGGCGCTGAGCACTTGGTCCTCGGGATAACTCGTGTCGATGGCTCCATCTGTCAGGTAGGCCAGAATCCCCTGCGACGACCTCGCCAATAGGTGCTCCAAAATAGCACCGGCAACATCCTTTGTGCTTGCATCTCAGCTTGAACCCACGAGGTAGATCGGACTTCTGTTTAAATCATTTTGCTTGTTCCTTTGTGCTCGTTTCACATCTTGTAATCGGAGATTCCCCAGTGTAACTTCTCGTATGAAATATACATTTTTTAAGTCAAAGCGCAGATCTTGAAGCTACGAGCTTCTCTTATGCCAACCTCCTTTCATCGTGTTTAGCATTATCACCGTTGCAATCAGTCTACATTGTTTTCCTCTCGTTTTACGACGCCTCGAACCAGATTGCTTTCGTTTTCGTGCACTTTGCATTGTTTTACTGACCCGTAAGTCCCTGTCTGATCGACAAGACCGTTCAGGGCGCCCCGGATTCGCTTTCTCCAGCATAGCCCTTGCGTGGATCCGTGGCTAAAACTATGTACGTTGGAATCTCGATCGGTATTTCCAGTTGCCGACGTTTTCTGTCGTTACAACCCCTTATAGCCTTATTTATGGTTCTAAAGCTAGTCTACTTCTTGAATTGCAAGTGCCATCGCTTCAAGTAGCCTTGACCAACTTCATCAATGATAAGCAAAACAAGGAGTTGTGGACGGTAGCCATGGATTTGGTGGAGGAGCAGCGTATGCAAGTGCTTGCTCACATTGAGCACTATCAAGAGAGGCAAAAGTGAGAACATCACCATGACTTGACCATGCACAAGATCAAGGAGGAGGACTTAGTCTTCAAGGCTATTCATGAGCATGCAAACAAATTTTTAGCCAACTGGGAAGGGCCCTTTCTTCTCATTAGAGCCTACATGAATGGAGCATTCAAAATAGGTAACATGGATAAGAATGAGTTGGCCAATTTAGTCAATCATTCCTAGCTAAAGCCATGTTACATGTAGTTGATAGATCATTGACAAGACAACTTACATTCAATGGTCTACTACGACCTTAAATTGGCAACATGGCCTGTCAAGGCCTTAAACTGGTACCATGGCCCACCACAACCTTAAACTTACAACCTTGATAACCTAGATAACTTGATTCTCACATGACCTATATGCATTGTAGCATTATAATATGTAGTGATGTTTTTTGTTCTTTGTTGGTGCCTCTCGAGTCAATCCTCCAAGCATAAATAAAGAGTGGCCATTGAAACACCATCAAAATTTACATGTTATAATCAATCTTTATCATGTAGCTTTCACCCCATGAAACCTGGGGAAAAACTTCATTGTAAATGTGGAAATTTTAACCCACTATGGGTAATTTCACATACTTTATACTTTTGGGGCTGAAAAATGTCTCATAAGTGGTCAAAGCCTTATTCCCCAAGTGAAAAAAGTCACCTAGTGTCTATATTTGGGCTTGGGGGGTGGAAGGTCAAAAATGACTTTTGGAATGTCAAAAAAGGTAATTTGATGGATTTATAGGGGGTATACATTTTTCTATGCTAGAAACACATGCAAGGGGGTAGATATCACCTACCCCCAATGTTGAAGGATGTGGGTTTTTGAAACATTCCTCCTTCAACATGGAGACCACATGCACAACTTGGAAACTTTTCCCCCTCAATGTGGAAGTTTTCCATTGATGTGGAGGCTTCATCCCTAGTGTGGAAAATTCAATCCCCTAGCATGGAAGCCACAAAAGTTAAAATTCATACCTTCATACACTTCAATGTTGACCAACCACTTTAGCAAGCATGGTGGAGAGCTCAACGTAGAAGATTTATCTCCTGTGTGGAAGGTGTGTCATGGTTACTATTTATAGTAAATGGAATGCGCATGGGGGAAGCACTTACTATGTATAGTAACCCCCCCAAATTTGGGCATCCATCTCACCTGAATTTGGTGGCCGAGTTGCAACCATTTTTTAGTGAATTTATAGCCAATTTAGAGCAAATTTGCAGCCATTTTTGTAGCCAAATCATAGTCATTTTGCACCCCCATTCATGGCCAAAAGAACCTATAAAAACCAACCTCAAATACTATTTACAAGTGAAGCAGTTTTCTCAAGGTTCTGAAATTTGGAGCAAGTTAAGCATTATCAAGCAAATTTTGGCCTACACACAACATTGTTCATAATTCTATACTTGGGGCATTCTCAGGCACTCAAGAGCTCTTGCACGTTCCCATACTTGCATTCTGTTGAACCCTAGCATGGAAGCATTACAACCTTGAGATTTATGAATTTTGGATGTCAACAGTACACCTCTAGGATTTTCAAACCCCAGTGTGGAGCAATCTAGCAACCAAATTTTTCACTTTTCTCACCCCCCTTAGTAGTGATCCAACTTGCATATTTGAGGTTGTAGTAGTGAAGGATGGTTTGAGAGCATCAAGAGTGGTTTAGCACCCGGATCGTGGAGCAAATCACATTAGCTTAAATGGGCTTTGAAATCTTGCATATATGAACCTCCATTTTGCTCATCCCGGCATCATTTGTACACATTTCTCTAACTTATTCTCTATTCTTTCTTCATAAAGTTCTAAGTTTTGAGTTTTGTGTTCAAAAATAAATTTATTTTTAATGCATTATTCAAATTTGTTTGTATTTCCACATTTTGCATTTTATAAGTCCTTGGTTGATTTATTAGATTGTTCAAGGTACCTCAAATCTCATTTTCCTCACAGAGGTCCTAGGGATTTAGGGTTGGGGAACTAGTACACTAAGGAGCCTTGGTTTTTCCAATGATTCAGGTTTTCGATTGCAACAAAAACGAACTACGATCAATACTTAACAGTCTATATGCCAAACTAGTCCCATCCATAAGAAGTCAATCAAATCATATGTGAACGCTCATAATTCATATGGTTGGGCATAGGGGATACCCATTGCTCATCATTAGCATCGTTTCCAAGGATGGTGCTAGTTATTTAAAATGATCGCTATAAAGGTATTAAGAATTTATCTTTTAGAAAATTTTAAAATTTTAAGTTAAACACAATTTAACCATGTCTTCTTCACATAAGACTCATAATGCATCATATGATGAAAACACTCATAGGAGAAATGATAGGTTCTATATTGAAGAGAATTGGAGTGAACAACCTCAAGCAAGGATTTGATATGCTCATTTCCACCCTTACTACATGCAAGAACTATGTTCAATGGATACAAAAAATCCTAGAGGAGATGGAGAAAGTCCTAGAATAAGGAGGGCCTTAAGGCCTAGGTCCTCATCTAAACCTAGAAAAGATAGAACAAGGGATCGTGAGGGATGATATCGAAGCCATGGAAATTCTCCCAGTTCCTCATCTTCCTCTCCCTCTTCAATGTCTAAAGAAGATGAACATCGGTATAGAGATAGAGCTCCACTAAGTCAAGATAAAGATAGAAATTGAACCCAAGGGAAAAATCAAGAACATCAAAGTGAGCATAGACAAGATTAGCACAATTAGGCAAATGGAAATAGAGATTATCACCATGACATGTTTGATGCTAATGAACCCTTGTTGGCTACTAGGGACATGACATAGATTAGGGAGGTAGTTCAAATACTCCAAAGGTATCAAAGGGACATCCACAATAAATGACTTGATATGAACAACATTCATAAATTTAGGGGAGGCTATAATTATGACTCACAACATCACTTACAAGCCTTCCATGATGCTTGCACCTTGCAAAATATTGAATGGAAGTGAAAAAAGCTTATGCTCTTCCCTAGGACACTAATAGACAAAGTTGGAAGTTGGTATAGATCTTTGGAACTAGATTCCATCCATTGGTGGTCCACAATGCTAGACCTCTTCAATGAAAAATACCAATCCTATGCAAGAGTATCCAACTTAAGAAAAAAAATCCAAGGGTGGAAGTAAGAAAATCATGAACCCTTGGATGTGACCTTGGATAGATTCTATTCACTACTACATAGATGTCTCAGCTATGATTTCTCTCAATAAGAGCAACTTTTCCAGATCATAGATGGTCTTCTTAATCAAATGAGGGAGACCCTTGGGATTTATTTCCAAGGTTGATTATACGAACTAAAAGCCCATCAGATATAAAGGCTACTTAAGTAGATGGCAAAAGAATAAGGAGAGCTATGTAGACAAGCAAATGTAGAGGAATATAACTAGGATCCAACTCTTCAAAAAAAGAGGGTCCATATCTATGATGAGGAAAAAGAGGTAGCTCTCGATGAGGTGATTTTACAACAAACCTTGCTAATACAAAATTCTATTAATGAGCTTGAAGTAAGGCTAGATAAGATATGGGAGTTCATGAATGACAAAGTTACAACTTATGTAAAAATCATAGAGGAGAGAGTAACGTAAAATGAATTGAGTGACCAAAACAAGAAGAGGAAAAAGAACCAAGAAACAAGTAGGAACACTTATCAACATAAAGGGAAAATGGTTGTAGAAGAAGAGGCTATAGACTCAACCATAGAAGATGATGATGGATGTGACATTTGTCTATATGATCATCTAAAGGGGTATTGCCTAGTCATGTTACATCTACATGAGTATTGGAATTTTGCTTTGAATTCCAAGTTCATACAAGAGTAAATGCATAGAAAATTACCTATTTCACAAGGTAATTATAGACAGTCCTATAACTAGCCATACTATCCTAGTGGGATTTTTTATTAGCCTCAAAAATACTATCAAAAGTAGTGGGAAAACTCATAGTCATGGGGGAGGCCATCATCAAACTAGCAATACCCTTATTGCTAGCTAGACCCATATGGATATTACATTCAACAACATATTTCTCCGACTAGTTCTACTTCCTCTACCTCAAATCACTATTACCACTCTCCTGAGTATCATTAACCCACAACATCTTCTAAAGGATCACCACCTCATGCCTCTTATCTTTGTCATATCCTTAATATTCTCATACTTCCCATTACCATATGTCCTTTCCAATAACACAAGAAGGTTCAACATCACAACATCAATGAAAGAATTCCACTTGTGCTATGAACATACACAGAAATGATAATACTAGTAGATCTCAACCAAAACCTCAAAAACATCCTTTCTTTAGGATATTTTTCTCACATGGGTGCAAAACTCATAGACCTATTGGCACATCAAAACCATCATAAGACCAATCTAGTACAACATGCTTCCTTATCAGAACAATGTCTCCTAATCATATGCAAAAGCCAACAATAATCACCACTCCAACACAAGATAGAAAAGATAAACCTATCATTATGGAGAGATAGAAAAATCCATGCCTCACTAATAATAAAGGGTGCAATTGTAGATCAAAAGTTTGAAATATTAACATAATCTTTATACCGACCCAGCGAAAAGTTAAGGGACAAGTGTGTGAGCAAAAACAAGTCTACACAGTAGCTACTAAACTAGAGGATACCTAGTGGCTTGAAAATAAAAGTACAAAACTATTTAAAGGATGCATGGAACTAAGAAATTCACCTATTAGCTCTTATTTTTCCTTTATGCTTAGTCATGGGAGAGATGCCCCATCCTAAATCAAGAAATAATAAATGTTTTTTATCTTTTTTTATCTTATAATTTTTTTATCATTTTTCCATTTCTTTTAGCAATTTTCAATTCTTGATATGTTTTCCATTTCTTAATATTTTTCTTTTATTTTCTTTATAATTTTTTCTTTTCTGAAGTCATTTTCTTTATGTTTATGAAAGTCTTTTATGTTTTCATTAATGATATTACCAAGTCATGATGTAGAAGTCAACACTATGTGTTCGGGTTTTGTGTTATGCTATCAAGATGATTGGGTAAGTAATTGTGTAGAGCAATGAGACCACCTCATCCATCCCTCCAATTCTCTAAATAAAAGGTCTTTGTCATGAAAGCAATTTGATTCTTCTCTTATGAAACTAAAATCAATTAATGATCATTGTACCTTGAAGAAAGAGAAAACAACCAAGTGGAAATGGTAAGGGTGTGATCTCAAGGGGAATTGTTGGGTTTTCTTCTTAAATTCCTTCATGTGGTTTATGACTCCTCATGGAATGTATCATCACTTTGCTATCAACCAATAATAGGAAGCTAAAAGTCTTTGCATGGTGTGGTTCCCATCCAAAATCACAAAAATATAATATTCAAAAAAAAACAACAAAAAAGAAAAAAAAAGAGAATTAATAATGGAAATTCAAAGCACATCCCTTAAATACAATAACATGCTATAAGCACTAGTTATAGGGCTGCAAAGACATGCTACCCATTCCTAAAGGTGCCCCTATAACTAAGGCCCTTCCTTCCTTCTTCTCTTTTTGAAGTGATGATTGTTCTTTATGGTGGTCATGGACTCATGATGGTTGGTAGGAAAGAAAACATCAATGCAAGGTCATTGTAAATGATATGAACTTTGTTTGAATCTTGGATGAATAATTATGGCACTCATTTTAATCACATTTGACATAAGATCCCATTGTTGACATGGTAACATGCCTTGCATCCCAATCTCTACAATCCCTTCTCATCTCATTCATTCATCTCACTACTGCATACGATTATGAGCCTTTTGGGTTTGTGTAGTATAGTGTAAAATCCCAACCTAGATAATTGTGTGTTGTTTAGAATAAAGGTATGGTCTACATTTAACTTCTAATGTGCCAACAAACATTTATAGAAGTGGTTATGCAAGGGAATTATGCCAGGAGCCTACTTTGTGGAGGACCCGCTTGCATAACTCTTCTTGATCATGTCTTTGAACTAACCCTTACATCTTCTAGAACATGAATGGTGGTTTTTCTGAAGTTATACATAATTTTGGAACTACTTCTCATCCCTTTTAATTAATTTTTCCTACTTTTCTATCTCAATATCCTTCAACATCCAAAAAAATTCTTGGTCATCCTTTGCATTAGGCCTTTGGTTTTAATTGTTTGATAACTTGTGTGCTTCTGGAGTTACACTCATTAGTCTTGGGGTTTAGGAATGTCTACTTTGAAATTTTTTGAAATTTTTGAAATGTTTTCTATCTTATTTTCAAACATCATGGTAATTAATAGTAATTGATCAAAATAATGTGAACAACTTGATGATTTTAGTTATCTCATAGCCTTGGGCATAGTATGTTGTCATCACCTTGTGCTTAAATGCAAACTAAGGGATTTGAGAAAGGTTAATTATTAAGGAAAATTTATCAAAACAAATGTTGATCCTTTGGTGATTGTAGATGATGCTAAACAAAACACCTAAGGAAGAAGGTCTTTTACTAGGCACAAAAAAAAAGCCAAGAGAGGGATAATGAAGGATATGCCCATGGATAAATCATAGCACATACAAAATAACAACTCAAACATTACATGATTTCTAGATCCATGGGATGATAAGAAGAAATTTTAGTCCATCCTTAAAGAATGTTTTACATAACCAAAGAAGGATTGACATAACAATCAAGGTTGGAAGTTTGCCACCACTAACAGCAACAAGAAAAATTATCTTCACTGGATTTTTGAAGACCTTTGCAAATTTTTTAATCTTCAATGTTTATCTAATCTTTTTGTCATTTTTTTCATTTTGTAATGCATCCACTTGAATAAAATTTTATAATGCGACACTAAGAGTTAATCAGTAGTTAGTGTCAGTTAATCATCCCATACTTTCCAAATTTTTTTGTAGAGAAAGTTCGGTCCTATCCTATTAACTTGAGGACAAGTTTTTACTTAGTCGTGGGGGTATGAAAAAGCATTGGTTGGCTATGTTGATGAGATTGCATCGATGCAACCACGTTGACATAGCCACATTGATGCAGCCACATTGACACAACTACCTCAATGCAGTTGCATTGATGCAACCATGTTGATGTGATCTCATCAATGGGATCCTATTGATGTAATATTTGCTACATCCACAGGCACCCATCAATGCAGCATCTATTTTTCCTATTAATACACATGCTTCCATTGCATATTAGGCATATTTTGTCAATAGAGTAGCCAAACTCTTGTAGTTCTATTCCATAGTATTAGAGAATAGTCAGTGAGTGCCTGATGAGACGCGGTTTTCACTAGGCCGCGATATCGCGTACGCGATATCGCGGCCGACGCGATAT
>MNCI01006276.1:408842-427170 GCA_015680685.1 Gnetum montanum
AAAAGACCAAAAAAATCACATACCTCAGACTTGCTTAACCATACACCGTGACACATACAAGCAAGCCTGGGAAGACAACGAACGATTAACCCCAAGTGTTTCTTGTGGCGTTAAGGCATTTAGTCTGCGGAGTTCGACCGGATCGCGCGTGTACGCTCGTATTCGTATGGTTGAGTGTAGGGGTACCTCGCCACTCATCAGTGCCCATAGTGTGGATCTGAGTCAGTTATATGACATCTTATTTAAGTGGCAATGCACATGGATGCATTTCATGAATAGTAATAAGACTGAGATTGGTTCTTATTCATTGCAACACTTTAACTTAGATTAGATTTACTTTCCATGCAATTTACTTATCATGTACTTAGTTAATATCTAAATTTCATGCAGTTAATCAATTGGTGGAATGAGCATGACTAGTTTTTAGCATAAACATGTATTTGCTTTATAATCCTAGTAGCATTATTGCTTGGTTCACCCAATAGCATAGTGCTTGGTAATCCTAGTAGTCAATACATGGGTTCATGACGTGTATATCAAGCTAGGAATGGACACTCATTACCTATAGGCTACTTTAGACTTTACTTTCCATTATTAATTAGATTAAATAATTAATTTCTCTATTATCATCAGGAGTAGCATAATGCCAAAACAACATCAATCATCATATGCCTCACTTTGGACTAAACCATATATGACAAAGGTATACTAGTCCAAGTGGGAAGACAATGAACTATGATTAATACTTAATAATCTAGATGCCAAACTAGTCTTATCCATGGAATTTGACTAGATTATGTGTGAACACTCATAATTAATATGGTTAGGCATAAGGGGTACCTACTGCTCATCAACACCTCTACATACTAATTGTTCAAATACTTAGCATGATACTGTATATGGTCTTCCAACTAATATGACCCTCGCTGTATCAATGATTATAAAATGAAGGGGTATAAATCTTCTAATAAAAGACGAACTTAGCTTACCACCCAAAAACCAAGAATGACAAGGGAATGGTGAAAGAATGAGGTTTAAATGTTAAATATAATTAAGTGTAAAATTGTTGGAAAATTGACTAAGTATGGATTATTAGAAAATAAAGTATGAAATGGAGTGTAAGCAATGTAATAAAACTAACTATAAAATTTGTATAAAAGAGTGTAGGATATTAAAATAATAGTGTTATTATGTAGAGAAAAGGGTCTCAAATTTCTTCTAAAAAATCAGATTTTATGTGGAAAAATAGCTAAGTGTAAAAATGTAGAAAATTTAACTAAGTATAGAATGTGATGTGAGAGATGGAATAAAAAGTAAGTGTAAAGCATTTATAAAATATTATAAAATATTGAAATATTAATACTATAATGTGGAGGGAAGAATCTTCGATCCCTTCCCAAAAATGGAATTTTTATGTTGAAAAATGACTGTGTAAAAATGCTAAAAATTCGACTATGTATAGAATGTAACATAGAAGATAGAATAAATTATAAGTGTAGAATAAGAATAAATGATCATAAAATAATAAAAAAAAGATACCACAATATGAGAAAAGTTCCTTGATCCTTTTGTGAATAATAAAATGCATTTTTGATGAATTTCAAAGTGTTTGCCTTCTATGATGAGCCAAACTACAAGTGATAGGCAAAAAATATTAAGTGTAATAAAACTAATAAAAGAAGCTCAAATATTGAGCAAAATATGAACTTAGAGGGTGGAATTGAACTTGTGAAGTGTTAGGTTATGAATTAGGAAGTTGTAGGTGTGATTTAGATTCAATTTTGAGCCAAAATGTGGTTGTTTTGACTAATGACCCCATCACTGATGCTAAAGTTGAAAAAAATTATAACTCTAGAAAGTGATGTAGAAGCCTAGAAATTCTATCTTTGGAAGTGATGTTAAATGTGTAGAAGGTGTTCGAGAAGCATGTGAGTGTTGTGGTGTTGGTAGGCACTTGTGCTCTTGATCTCCTAAAATCTAACAAGTACTCTCAAATCTCAAAAGATCCCATTCAAAATTTGTATTTTGAACTCAAATTATAGGCTTAGAGTTACCAAATTTAACTTAGGCTTGCTAAAATAGAACTTGGAGTTAACTGTAACTTATTGTCAAGTTTGAAACTAGTAAGTCTAATATTTGATTCTAGTGAACCTAACCACTTATTAAGGCTATGTCAACACTAATGCTACCATAGCGTTAGTGTTACTAGCATTTAGATAAATTTTCATGAATTTTTCAAAGTATCAAAAATGAACCTATAAAGCTCTAGTTGACCTTTAAACTAACGTCATAAGGTGCCAATATGATGCTAAGGAAGTCAAAAGAAAAGTAGATAGTGTTGAACACTAAGATTGATTCCGTTGCACTAAGATTGACAACATTAAAGATTCTAACATTGACACTGATGCCAACTAACTAAGTTGAGGTGTAGTAACTAGCCACACTAGACAGCTACACTAAGATGTGCTATCCAACCATGCTATCTGATGAATCACCACTTGATGTCAACCATAACATTTAAGTATGCAACATCGGGGCTACGACATCATGTATGCGACGTCAGGGCTTGGATCTAACGTTGGATGTTTAGCATCGAGGTATATACCCTAAGTCTATAAATACCATGCCTAGGCTCCAGTTTTGGTGGTAATTCATTAGTTAGTTTTCAATTTTTAAGCAAGGTAGCGAAGCTCTTGCTATTTCTTCCCCCTAGAGTTAGAATATTTTCTGAGTGCCTGATGAAGCGCTAAGCAGTTGATGTGTCGACTAGGCCATGTATACGGTGCCCTGTATACACGGCCACGTCGACGTGGCCCCGTCGACGCATCCCTCCATGCGTCGACATGGCCCCGTTTATGCAGAGCCTATTTTAGCCTATAAATAAGTGGCCCTCCACCACACCTAGGTACTTTTTTTTCATTTGTAGTGAAGCTCTTGCATTTTGTTTCCGTAGGATTTAGAATATTTTCCCAGTGCATGCCCGTAGTTTGATGCTTGTAATTGTATGGCACCTTTATTAGAGTGTGATGTACTTGGATGCGCACATGACCAAAAATAAAGATCGAGATTACTTTATTATTGCAGCATTCACTTAGATTTAATTATTTAATCGTTATTATTAATTGTTATTGTTATTTATTTTTTTCTTAGTTAATATTTCCTTAACATCATTTACTATTCTTGTTGTTAAATGCAGAATGAGTACGACTTAATCACAAGCATTTATGTGTGACTACTTGGTAACCCAGTAGCGTACCTAGGATCTACGCTTGGTAATCCTAGTAGTAGTTGTGCACGAGGTTCAAGATGTGTACGGATGATTAAGGAATGGATGCTCATCGTACTTAGGTTAGCTTAGACTTCATTTCCTATTACTCATTAGTTTAATCAAGATTATTTTCCATTGTCTCTAGGAGTAGCACTAATTTAGGATCACATCATATGCCTCACTCTAGACTAAACCATACGTGACAAAGAAAATACTAGTCCAAGTGGGAAGACAGCGAACTACGATCAATGTGTAACTACCTAGATACCACAACTAGCCTGTCCATGGAGTTTGACTAAATCATGCGTGAATGCTCGTATTCATATGGTTGAGTGTAGGGGTACCTCGCCACTCATCAGTGTCCATAGAAGGAGTTTAAAGTGTGTACGGTTCTTTGTTTGAGCATTGATGTACCTGAGTGCAACAGTGTGATGGGAATAAAATGAACTCTTCTAACAATCCTTGTAGCACAAAGAATAGCTTGATATTTTCTTTAATGCATTCTACTTTTTTGTTCTTTACTTTAATGAATTTGATCAAGCAATTTATTTCTAGCAATTAATGAACACAAGCACAACCACTTCGAGCATTCATATAGTACTTGGTAATCTTGCAATGCTTAACATTTGGTATCCTAGCAATGCTATATGTGTTCAAAATGTGTCCAAAAAAGTAGGGCAATTACTTGTGTTAGGCTAGCTAGGCGATAGACACTAGTTTTCAATCTACTCTACCCTTATTCTTGTTGTAGGCGATTACATCCATAAAATATAAAAATAATAAAAATTCATATACCTCATTTACACTTAAACCATACCCTTGAGCCTTACAAGTGTAGCTGGAAAGACAACAAACGTTCTCAATGTCGTTTCACTTCGTATAAGAACTAGTGTATGAGATAACTATAGGTCTATGGAATTTGACCAAATCACGTGTAATGCCTTAGTGATTCGTATGGTTGGGTGTAGGGGTACCTCGCTGCTCATCATTGGCATCATTGTCAGGGATCTTTTTATTGTTTTTTTCACTATCTAGGACCTAGTGAAAAGTATATAAATCATCGAAACAAAGCTAAGAGTCATATCTTATTTCACAATTACTACAACAAATTCTTAGAGCACACTATGATTTTTATTTTGCTAACTGAAAATGTCTTCTTCTCATAGGAGTACTTCTTCGCTCAAGCTTGATAATGCTCCTCCATTAAAGTCTCAATAGTACTAAATTACATATAGTCATCCTAATGAGTATGTGTCAAACTTCACCTTCATCTTATACTAGGATGAATAGCTATGGTGGTGTGACATGGAGGACATCATTGTGTTGCCGCCTAATTTTCCTGCTCCTACAATGCTTTATCAAATGCTTGCACGATGTGATCTTCAATACGACCATGGGGAATATATTGTGGTATATGTCAACACTAGGTATTATCATCCCATTGAAGCACAACACCTACGAGATTAGCAGCTGGAGTAGTGCTATGAACTTTCAAAGGGAAAAGGACTTAACGATTTTCCATTCTTATTGTACCAACAAGCTAGCAGGGATCTTCCACTCAATGACACTCCTCTCTTTAACTTCAATGATGAAGGTCAAAACTAGAATTTGCATTCCACAGTTTAAAATCCTGATTATAGTAACAAGGGATGTAATGACAAAGCAGGATTTGGAGGGGCAAGTCAAGATAGGGATGCAGGCAAGTAAGACTGTGACCATGGTCACAATCATCGAAGAGGCAGTAGCAGGCATCATGATGATGCTAGTTCTCCTTCCTCTTCCCCTTTGTCATCATCTTCTTCTTCTAGCTTCAACCTTGACTGTAGAAGGTGAGATCGTGATGGAGGTAATCGAAATGAGTGTAATGATCGACGAGACCAAAATAACCAAAAGGACCACCAAGATAGGCAAGATCAAAGATGTAGACGTTTGAGAGAAGCACATCATCATGAACAAAGGGGTAGTAGAGGGCATCATAGGCACCATGATCAAGTCCTCAATGAGCCTCTTTTTTCTACCTAAAGTATGCTTAACATCGTAGAGGCAGTCAAAATCCCAAAAAGGCATGTGAAAGATAGTTGGATCAAATGATTAGACATGAACAATATTCCTCGATTTGAAGGAGGATATAACTTTGATCTATAGAACCATCTTCAAGATTTCCAAGATGCATGTGCCTTGCAAAACATAGAAAACAAGTGGCAGAAACTAAATTTGTTTTCCAAGACACTCATGAAAGAAGTAGAGAACTGGTATCGGTCCTTAGAACCAAATCTATCAGACGATGAAGTACCATGCTTGAAATGTTCAATGATAAGTATCAAATGTACTCTTGAGTGTCCAACTTAAGGAAGTAGATTCAAGGGTGGAAACAAGGAGCACACAAACCCTTGGATGCCACCATTAGTTGATACTATGCCTTGATACTCAAATTCCTTGGCCATGGTTATTCTTAATTGGCTCAACTCCACCACATTGTAGATGGGCTTTGTAATGAAATGAAGAAAACCCTTGGTGTCTATGCCCAAGGGTGATTGTCAAAAATAACTATTCATCAAGTACAAAGATTAATAGAGTAGGTCACCAAAGAGGAGGGTGAACTAAGGAAAAGAGAAAGTGTAGAGGAGTACAAGTATGATCCTTCCATCAGCAAGAGGGAGGTTCGATTCTGTGACAGCAAGGATGAATTCGTATTTAATGAGGGGATGCATAAAAAATACTTACCACTTTAACAATTCCAATCTAAACTTATGGCCAAGATTTCAAGCTATCCTCAAAATTGTTGATGAGTCCCAAGAATAGGGTAGTGATCGTGAGCACAAGATGCACAAAGAAGCTAAACATGCGTATTACAAAGGTAAGGGCAAAATTGCTACAATAGAAGAGGTTGCCAATAGTGAATTAAATAATGACCGTGGATGTGATGTCTGCCAGTATGAACATCTTAAGGGATGTTGCCCCATCATGTCACATCTTTAGGAGTTTGGGGTGTATGCCTTACATCCACGACTTACATAAAGGCAAACATCTAGAAGGTTGTCTTATCCTCAAGGTAATCTCTGGTAGTTCCGCTAGCAATAATTGTATTATCCAAGCAGAGCTCCATCACAATTAGATGAATATTACCAATAATGGTAGCAACCAAAATCATAGATGCTTACACCACCAAGGCAACAATACCCTTACCAGCAACCTGATCCATATGGTTACCATGTTCGACAATCCATGTCTCCACGTGACTCTTCTAGTTACATTTCTAATATTCAGCCTTACTACCACCTTTCTAATTAGTATCAAACTCCTTCTCCACATGAAATAAGGGATACCACCTCCTATCCTTATCCTCCTCTTGTCCCTACACACATTCCTCCTCTAGTTGCACAACTACCACCTACTCTAACAATGCAAGATGAATTGCCTACTTAACTGCAACAATGCAATGCTACGAGGGCTATGAATTTGTAACCCAATCATCAATCAAAGGGTTTGATTATCCAATCAAAGAAAAGACCTTTTTTTTGACCCCATAGTCCACCTAAGCTTTTACCTACACCCACGGTTGACAACCCTACTCTTGCCTCTTCCTCCATATCCAATTCCTTTGAGCCTCCTTCAAACCAAACTCTACCAAGAATCCATACCATAATGCTTACCCACATAGTGTCTAATTGGATCCATGCAAGAAACCTTCCTAGGAAATTAGCCGATCTTAGAAGTCCTTTGATTTATTTGTAGATTGCTAGGAATGAACCATGGAAGGCTCTTCTTGATTCAAGTTCTAGTGTTAATTTGATTTCTCATGAGATGTACACTACCTAGAACCTACCTCCTCTTAAGAAAAGCAACATCATATTGGAATTGGCAAACTAGTCCATCACTGTTCCATTAGGACTGGTAGAAGACATTGTGACCACTATCTATGGGTGATCTTATCCTGTTGACTTCCTGGTAATCAAAGTGGAGAACTACAAAGGGGACTTTCCAATCATCATGGGAAGGGCACAGATGAGTACTGTAGATGCAAGAATGGGCATCAGAGATCTTTCCTTGGAAATCTCTAAAGAAAATGCATTTGGAAAGATCGAGAAGAAGAGGGTTTCATGCATCGCGTATAGTGATAGTGGGTGCAATTGTGTGTAGAAACTTTAGGCCATAAAGTAAGCATCTATCTCTACATGCAAGTAGTGTGCGCTAGAGGTAGAAATTCAAAGGTGTCTATATGCAGTAGCCATAAAATAGGAGGGCATCCAATGGTTGAGTGCTAATTCAGAAAGTAGCACACTATGCATGGAACTAGCTGAGAGCCTAACATGCGAATATGTCACAAGTATGGATGAACTTGAGCAAGTTCATCACCAACTCTTTGATGATACAAATGATGATACCTATTGGGGAGAGTTGGAAATTCCTGAGAACTTCAAGCAATAGCCCCTTAAACTAAAAACATTACTGGCTAGAATGGAATATGTATTTTTGAAAAATAAGAATTCGATTATAATCAATGCAAGACTTGCTTCAAAACAAAAAGAGATGCTATTGAAAGTAGTTGAAAGATGGTCAGCAGCTTTTTCTTGGTCATATCCTAAACTCATAGGGATTGATCCTAGGATATGCTAGCATTGTATTTATACCAACCTAGCCATGAAGCCAAAATGATAACCACAAAGGTGGTTGAACCCCAAATTGAAGAAAATCGTCAAGGAGGAAATCAAGCAACTCCTCAAGGTGGGGTTCATTTATCCCATTGTGGATAGCAAGTGGGCTAGTCCACTCATAATTTTACCAAAGAAAGGTGGTAAGTGACAAGTTTGAATCAATTTAAGGCTATTGAATATGGCAACATTCAAGGATCACTTTCTGTTGCCATTTGTTAACTAAGTGCTTAACACAATATCAAGGCATTGCTACTACAGCTTCCTAGATGGTTATAGTGGCTATAACCAAATTCAAATTGCACCAAAGGATCAAGCAATGACAATTTTCACAAGTCCTTGGGGGACTTTTGCATATAGTAAGATGTCATTTGATCTATGTAATGCCCCTGCCACATTTCAACGCCTAGTCTTGAGCATCTTTCAATAGTAGATCAGTAGTGGTGTAGAAGTCTTCATGGATGACTTCTCCACCTATGGAGCTATATTTGAGCAAGCCTTGGACTATCTTAAGCAAGTGCTGAACCGATGTGTTGAAATTAACTTGTGGCTCAATTGGTAGAAAAGTCACTTCATGGTCAAGGAGGGCATTGTATTAGGGCACAAAATCTCCCAAGCAGGAATTGAGGTGGACCTTGAAAAATAAGGATCATCCAAGGAATAACTCATCAACTAGAAACAATTAAAGAAGTTTGATCATTTCTTGGACATAGTGGCTACTATTAGCATTTCATAGAGAATTTTTCTAAGATTACAAAATTTTTGGTCGAACTAACCAAGAAAGATGCTCCTTTTATTTGGACCCCAAAATGTGAAAAAGCATTTTAGCAATTGAAAGAAAAACTTGTGAAAACTCCAATTCTACAAGGACCTAACTAGTTCAGACCATTTCATATCATGACAGATGCATTGAATTATGCTTTGAGTGCTATGATGATGTAGTTAGATGACAAGAAACATCCATACTACATCCACTACACTAGCTAAAGCGCTGTGGGTGCACAATTGAACTACACCACTACAAAAAGAGAATTGATGGCGGTGGTGTTTGCTCTAGAGAAGTTCAGGCATTATGTGCTTCGATACAAGGTGTTTGTGCACATAGACCACAGTGCCATTCTCTTCCTAATGAACAAGCCAATAGTGAGCCCCAGTATCATACAATGGCTAGTGATCTTGTAGGAATTCTATCTTACAATGGTAGATCGAAAGGGCACTGTGAATGTGGTCATTGATCACTTGTCTCAGTTGTGATGGGACAACAAAGAGGAAGAAGGCCCATTATTCGATACATTTCCTAATGAACTCCTCTTTGCTAGAGTAATAACTAAACAAATGTCTAATGAGCGAAAATGGTATGATAACATTCTCACCTATCTTCTTACTTAGAAGATGCCACAAGGGTTGGACCACTGGAGGAAACAACAATTTTTTCACTAGGTAAAGCACTTCATGGAGATCAACGGACACCTCTACAAGCTATGCATCGATGGCTTAGTTCATTGGTGTGTCCCTAATGCTAATCAACTGCATGTGTTCCAAGATGCTTAGGAAGGTCCTTGTGGAGGACACTATGCTGGGAGAGATGCATGGCCATTAAAATCCTAATGGTAGGGTACTATTGGCCAACACTCTTCAAGGATGCTCACCATTTCATCTTCTCTTGTGAATGATGCCAACGAGATGGTGGAATGACTACTCGAATGGAGGGACCTTAATAATGGATTCAACCATTAAAGCCATTTTACATTTGGGGCATTGATTTCATGGGTCCCATCATGCCCATGTTAAATGGAAAGGCATACATCATAGTTGCTATTGATTATTGTATAAAATGGGTAGAAGAAACAACCATCATCAACTGTACATCCTCTATTGCTGCTTGGTTTGTACAACAAAATGTTGTAAACAAGTTTGGTGTGCCATGTCCATTAATTTCTAACAATGAAACTCATTTTACAAGCACTACTTTTCGGAAGCTTACCATTCCCAAGCTAATGGTCAAGATGAGGTTATCAATAGGGAAATCACAAGAATACTAACAAGAACTATTAGCAAGTATAGGAAGGACTAGAACACAAAACTCAAAGATGCCCTTTGGACCTACCGCTCAACTTGGAAACTTCCTATAGGCTACTCTCCCTATGAGCTTGTGTACTGCAAACTACCAACACTTCCTATTCAATCTGAACTCCATACACTTTCAATGGCTTGTGACCTTGACCTTGACTTAAGTCTAGCCCAAAAAGAAAGATTGATGAATCTCAACTTGCTAGATGAAAATCAATTAGTGGCTTTATCATCTAATGAGTTGCATAAGGCTTATAATAAAAAGTGTCATAACCTAAAAATTAGAAAAGTTAAATTTTAACTAGGAGATAGGTTTTTCTACTGGAACCCCACACATGTACCTCAAAACACTAAGTTCCAGACATTGTGGGTAGGACCTTATATCATTTATGAAACTTTTCCATCAAGGGCCATGATGATCTATAAACCTGAGAGCCCAAACAAGAAATAGTTGATTAACTTCCAACAAATTAAGCCTTTCCATGAGCATACACTAGCTAATACAATAAGCATCTCATTCGATGGGCAACCACGTTCCATATTTTGGATCTCCTCCTTTCAACTTAGCCATGGGGAAGATGGCCAACCATGCTAACCATTCAAGTAGCTCCGTAGTTTTTTAACTTTTTCATTTTACACATTTTTCATTTCATAATTTTTTATTTTACATGTTCTTTGTTTTACATCTTTTTATTTTTATGTTATTTATATTTTCTAATTTTTTTTACACCATCGTTATTACATTTGATATTTCTCAAATAATTTACACTTTCTTCTATGTTTTCTTTTATTTGGTGTGATTTTCTAACTTTTTGTTAATAAGTGCCAGGTACATTGGTAATGTGTTACTTAATGGTGGTATGTACTATGTTTGTTATTTGATTGTTGGTGTTTGGTTTCTAGCTTTGAATTTCATTCTAGATAATTAGGACATGGTTTTTTTTCATGTAATAGGCAGTGAGTCCACAACATCCACCCATCCACACACTCTATGGTTTTCCTTATTTTGGAAACATGTAGTCCCTTTTTCACTAATAAAACTTTAATAAATTTGTAACTTTGGTAGTTTCTAGAATTGGGAAGGATTCAAAGGTTTGAACAAGGTGTGGCTACAAGGGGATTCAAAATTATTTATACTTTTTTGTTTGCTTGGCTGCATGTGTGTTTCAATGAATTTCATACCATTCCATGCCAATCAATAAAGGATTTGCATAGTGTGGTTCTCATCAGGAAAAAAATGATGGGAATTCAAAGCACATCCCTTGGACAAAATAAATGCATACATGCTTACATGGTGTGGTTCTCATCAAGGAAAAAAGAGAAAAAAGATAAAGATTCAAAGTACACCCCTTGGACAAAATAAATGCATGTGTCTTTGCATGGTGTGGTTCCCATTTCAAAAAAATAAATAATGGGAATTCAAAGCACACCCCTTAGACAAAATAAATGTGCTACAAGCATTGGTTATGAGACTCATCTCCTCTAACTAAGGCCCTTCCTCACTTCCTACTTCTTCTGTAATTTAGAATGGTGGTTATTCTATGGGAGCACTCTTATGTCTTAGGGGATGGATTGGTCTTAGAATGTCGATGTGAAGTCACTAAAATTCATTGGTTTTTGTCTAGACGAAGGATGGATATTATCAAGTCATTTAACCACAAAATCCACAAGGGACTTCATGTGATCATAATTAGGAACTCCATTCCACTGTCACTCTTGTCCATCTATGCTTTCCATGTTCCACCTCACTACCAGTTTCATGTTTTGGTTCGATGTCTTGGTTCGATGTGTTAGAATTCTTATTTAGTTACTTCCAAGTTTTTATACTTAACCTTCTATAACCATTAATCATCCATGGAGCCCATGGACTCTTTGGTTTGAAGTTATGCAAGGGCATAAAAGGCCTATGCCTGCTTTGGGGAGGACTGACTTGCATATCTTTTGGTTAGGTTAGTTAAGTTCTTTATCCTTAGATATTTTTACAATCAAATTCTTTCTATTTACCCCATCAATGACATCCAATTATACACATCTTTAGAATAGTTTTTAGTGAATTCTTCTTTTCATTATTGTGAATTTTTATACTCTCTTCAAATATTTCCTTGCATTAAACTTTTTCAAATTTAACAAACCATTTAATTTAATTAACCCTATTTATGAGCCTTCTCGCTAACACTATTTAAGGAACCAATCAGCCACAATCATAACCTAGTCGAGTGTAACCACTGATGAGACAAGACATTTAATAGCTATGTGTTACACATTGCATACTAACTCATGATCTTGTTGTGATTGTAGTGGGAAGCAGGGACTGGAAGCGGGACTATCTTCACCAAGGATGAGGTAGCAATACCACAAAATGAGGACCATTTGTGATTGAAAGATCTCTTCTCTCTCTCTCATTCTCCTACTGCTAAGAGGTGTTGGATGTTAATATTTTCTATGGTGTTCACTCCTCCTCTCATGAATACCCAATGTTATAAAAATTGTAATTTCATACACTTGGACACTCAGAGTCTATATATTTGTTTCATCTGAGTTAGTTTGTTATGTCAGTCAATAATCCCATACCTATCTAATATGTTATATTGTAAAGAACGTGTTCCTACTCTTCTTCACTTGAGGACCAATTTTCATTTAGTCGTGGGGGTATGATGAATCACCATTTGCTGTTGACCGCAATATCAGGTATGCGATATCAGGGCTTGGATCTGACATCGGATGTCCGATGTTGGGGTATATATCCTAAGTCTATAAATACCACACCTGGGCTTTAGTTTTGGTGGTAATTCATTAGTTAGTTTTCAGTTTTCAAGCAAGGTAGTGAAGCTCTTTCTATTTCTTCCCCCTAGAGTTAGAATAGTTTTTGAGTGCCTACAGAAGGAGTCTAAAGTGTGTACGGTTCTTTGCTCAAGAATGAATGTACCTGAGCACAAAAATGTGACAAGAATAAAATGAACTCTTTTGACAATCCTTATAGCACCGAAAATAGCTTAATATTTTTTTAATGCATTCTACTTTCTTGTTCTTTACTTTAATGCATTTGATTAAGCAATTTATTTCCAACAATTAATGAACACAAGCACGACCACTTCGAGCATTCATATAGTACTTGGTAACCCAACAATGCTTAACGTTTGGTAGCCCAACAATGCTATATGTGTTCAGGATGTGTCTAAGAAAGTAGGGTGGTTACTTGTGTTAAGCTAGCTAGTTAATAGACAATAGTTTTCAATCTACTCTACTGTTATTCTTATGGTAGGCAATTACATCCATAAAATATAAAAACGATAAAAATTCATATACCTAAATTACACTTAAACCATACTCTTGAGCCTCACAAGTGTAGTTGGGATGACAATGAATGTTCTCAACACCATTTCACTTCTTGGAGGAACTAGTTTATGAGATAACTATAGGTCCATAGAATTCGACCGGATCGTGCATAACGCCTTAGTGATTTGTATGGTTGGGCGTAGGGGAACCTCGTTGCTCATCATTATCCATTTTGAAGTGTTGGTATAAACCTTAACAAAGTAATGCCAAGGTTGGTGTCAGTGTTAGCTTAGGTACTAAACTGAAAAAAAAAATTGGTGATTTTTAAGGCCAAAATTTCTAACTCCCAAAAAGTCAAAACTACTCCTATAAATAAGTGTAGTGATCTTCCACACTCACTAAGACACCTAAAATGCCATGGTTTGCTACAAACTTGGTGTATGGGATGATTCAAAGATGTTGAGATGAGTTCTAATTATGCCAATGTTCCATACTTAGCCAAAAATGTCAATTTTCCAAGTTTCAGAAAACTTGTAAAATGGTGCAAATTTTGGAAGCTTAAAGTACTAAAACTACTACCAATGTGTCATTTTGAACCTAAAAGGTCATTGCACATGTCAAAATATAGTTTTGGTAAGATTTCAAAGTCCTGGTGATGGTGATATTGACATTGACACTAGTGTTATTGCCGATGTAGCATCAGAGTTAGTAACACTTAGAAAAAATTCTCACTTTTTCTAAGATTTTTTTCAAAGCTATTGGAATTGATGCCAAAATGTTGGGATATAACACTAAATGATCCCTGGTAGTCTTCTAGGCTAGAAATGTACCTTGAAAGGCATTTTTTAGGGCATTTTATGCCATAGTATTAAAGGAAACCCAATTTGATATCCCATTGCCTCCAACACTTAAGAAAAATTTTGATCCTTGGTGTCTTAGGAGTACTACCAAATTTAATAAATTCAACTCTATGATGAAAAATCCAAGATAGCTTCAACACTTAAAAAAACTATTGATTTGCTCTAGCTCCAGCACTTAGAAAAATTTGAATCTCAATGTTTTTTAGTGATCATGGAAAATTAAGTTCATAAGTTAGATTATGAACCTAGATGGTTCCTACCAGTCCCTTGGAGTTGAGAATGTACTTTGTGATGATTTATTTGAAGGATTTGGGGGCTTAAATCCTCATTGAATGACATCGAAGCTACACTTAGTCTCGATTCAAAGTGAACCAAAAAAGTGAATACAACTATACTATTATTATGCTTCATCCCAAGTGGAATAGTCAAATGATTGAAACTAATGTAGATCCATTAGGTAGTCTTGTTTAGGTCATCCTTTTTATAAAGGATCAATGAGTTGGCTTTTTATCTATTTATGCTTGTAATGATGCTAAGATTAGACATGAGTTGTGGAAACATAATCTTTTGGATCTTTCTAAATTTTATTTTATCATGACTAGAGATTTTGATTTTGTTACATCCTAAGGTAATAAAGTTGGAGGTGAGCTTGTCCTTGTTATTTTTGATGATAAAATTCTTTAATTTTATATATAGTAGAGATTCAATCTTTTTGATCTTACTGTAAATAGAGGAAATATGTTTGAAAATCAATGGTTCACTTAGAGTAATAGTAGAGCTAGTCAAGATAGAATCATCTCAAAAATGTAAATATTTCTTATATCCTCTATAGTAGTTTGCAAACTTGATCTTTCCAAAAATCCTTCTATTTATGTTCTTTCTCAATACACTTCATTTAATCATGTTCCTATTTTTTTCCATTTAATAATTAATCAAGTGAACCAAACAAATGGTTTGAATGTAGTTTTTATTTCAAATATTTTTTATATCTAGTGCTACTTTTTTTAGTCTTATTCTATAAGCTTGAAATATTAGCTCAAGGCGAAGAGATGAAAATAGTTGGATTACATGGTGGAACGAGGCTATGAAAAGAATAATAAAGTTATGTATGCACTTGGGAAGAAAATTCAAATAAAAAAATTCAACTAAGATTAGATGCTAAGCACAACATTCAATATCTCACTCAACAACTTGGCTATTCTCCTAGTGATGTTCTTCAACTTGAGCTAGCTTAGGTAAGGTCTATACTCATTATTTTAGATACTTTGGTTACTCAAAGTATGCAATTGAAATCTTGCGTTAACTGGATTTATATTAGAGGTAAACTTGTAAAACATTTTTTTTTATTATTATCTTAAAGATAAACCTTCTTCTAAGAGGATTAATTCTATTTTAGTTGATGGTGCAATTGTTGACTAGGATGATGATATTCAGAAGAAATTCTACTACTTTTATAAATAGTTCTTTTTCTTTGAAGGTATAGATTTGTAAAAAATGGATGTCAATTTATAGAAACTACTACTCCATAACATTGATATTATGCCTTACACTTTTCTCTCTATGAATAACTTTACAAATCTAGTGATGTTCATGCCTAATAATAAAGTTTCAAGAATGGATGACTTCCCAATTGGTTTTTATAAGTATTTCTCATATTATATTAAGTTTGATTTTTATACTATGTACAACAAGGTTGTAGGTTGAGGATTCCTTGGATAGATTCTCAATAGTTATATTATTAAAATGTTACTAAAGGAAGAAGATCTTTGTTTGATGAAAAATTGATGCTTCATCATATTATTTGGAACTATGATATGTGGTAATGTAGTCCCTACATCCAACCATACAAATCATGAGTATTACACATGACCTAATCATTATCCATGTAATAGACTAGTGAAGTATGAAGATCATTAAACCTAATTTTAGGTCGCTATCTTATCAATTACACTTATGTTGACCTTAGTTCATATATTTAAGTGTAATTGAGGGATATGATTGTTGATGTTATGTTGTCATGCTAAACTATTATTAAAGCATTAAGATTTAATCTAAGTTATCTAAGTGTAGAAAATAAAGTCTAATCTAGTCCTAAGTGATAAGTAGTCATTCCTAACTTGTTGTACATATCTTGAACTCATGATATCATTACTGGGTGATGAACATCAAAGAGTCATGTCGATGGACCACCCATTGATGTAGCCTCGTCGACGAGTCCCCATTGATGAGGCCCCATTTACATGATGTGCCCTATCGATGGGGCCATGTCAACGTAGCACGCAGCCTTGTTGATGCAACCTTAGAGAAAAAACTATAAATACAAGCTCACCAATCGCATTTAAGGGAAAATTCTTGGCATAGTAGCAGAGCTCTTACAGTTTGTTTATTTGAAAGTTAAAATATTTTTCGAAGTGCCCACAGCAAGAGTCATAAAGTGTATGAATCTTTATTTAAGTACTATTGTACATGGACACACTAGTGTGAATATCCATAAAGATGAGCTTCTTGATTAAACCTTGTAGCACTTGGATTAGATTAATGATTTATTTATGCATTCATTATTTTCATTAATTATGACATTAATTAAGCTAAATTAGGCTTGAGCGATTGATCCATTAATTAAGATAAATAGATTAAGCACATAAGTATGACCACTTCAAGCATAAACATGTATTTGCTTCATAAACCTAGCAGCATTAATGCTTGGTAACCCCAGCAACGTTATTGCTTGGTTCACCCAGCAGCGTAGCGCTTGGTAATCCTAGTAGCGAGTATGTCAATTCAAGATGTGTATGACAAGTGGGACTGGATGCTTATGTTAGGACTAATTAGACATTAGTTAATTAATTAGAACTTAGTAGTATTAAATCATCTTATCTTTATACTTTAGCCCCACAAATTCTAAAAACATGAAACCATCAAAATCATATACCTTGATTACACTTAACCATATCATGTACATCATAAGTGTAATTGGAAAGACAACGAATGACCTTAAGACAAGGTTCACTACCTAGATGACTAGTGTACCATAGAACATAGAGTCCTTGGAATTCGATTAGATCACATGTGAATCCCTCATGATTCATATGGTTGAGCTTAAGGGTACCTTTGCTACTCATCATTGGCACTATTACCGGAGACTTATTTTGTTTGAAACATGTGCTATCTAGGTTTAGTGAATATCATTAATATCATTATACGAACCTCAAGGTCCATATCATTCCTGCTATACATAGAATTATAAAAAGCACATTGACATTTTATTTTATATTACAAAATGTCTTCTTCTTCTCCAAGGAATGAAGATGTGAAACTTCCTGTCCCTCAAGAATGTAGGGTGATATATACTCATCCTAATGAGTATGTACTTGACTTCAGTTTCATATTGCATCAAGATGAACAGATGTGGTGGTGAGACATGGAGGGAAACATTGTATTACCTCCCGATAGATCTATGCTTGGGATGCTAATTCAAACTCTTAAAAAGTTAGGCATCTTAGATCTTCAAGAGGAATATGTTGTGCATGGCTTTGACACTCAAGGCTATCATCCCACGAAAACACAATGTAGGCAAGATCAACACCAGGAAAAGCAACGTGAACTTGTAAAGGGGAAACATTTCTCTAATCCCTTATTCTTGCTAAACCAAACTGATAATGAGGATCCTTCCCCTAAGGGTTCCCAACATAAAGATTCTCCACCCCTTGTTATTAAAGACGAGGATGTGGCCCAGAATTTGTGATCCACTATTCATAAACTAGATTTAGGAAAAAGTGACAGTCACGGTAGGGACTCGGGTAAACATTACAATGGTAAGGGATCTAAGGATGGTCGTTGTAATGAGCGAAAAGATGATGGTGAACACTGTGGTGGCCGTGAAGATCTACCTTTCTCTTCATTTGATTTCGAACATTCCTCTTCATTTGCTAATTCTCATAGAAGCTACCATAGAAATAATCATAATGAAGATGATCAATGAGACAATAATGATCATAGAACCTACCAAGAATGTCAAGGTAATAAAAGAAATCATTGGAGACAATGCAATAATAATGATGATGAGCCTCTATTGATGACTTGAAGCATGCTTAACATTGCAGAGGCAATAAAGATTTCAACTAGGCATATGAAAAATAGTTAGATCAAGTGTTTAAATATGAATAACATCTCAAGATTTGAGGGGGGGGGGGGGGGGGGGG
>MNCI01006276.1:427185-440949 GCA_015680685.1 Gnetum montanum
AAACACAACTCTAAGATTTATATGATGTCTGTGCCTTATAGAACATTGAAAATGATTGGAAGAAACTTAAGCTCTTCCCTAGGAACTCATCAAGAAAGCTAAAAGCTAGTTCCGATCCTTAGAGTTGGAATCTATCCACTAATGGAGTACAATGCTTGAGCTATTTAATGACAAATACCAAACGTACTCTAGAGTGTCCAACCTAAGAAGGCAAATCCAAGCCTAGAAATAGGGAACACATGAACCCTTGGATGTCACCATGGGTAAATATCTATGCCATGGCCATGGTTATTCTCAGATGGAACAACTTCGCAATATCATAGATGGGCTCAAAGCTGAAACAAGAACAACTCTTGGGGTTTATGCCTAAGGGAGATCCTTTGAATTAAGAGCTCATCAAATCCAAAGGCTTATAAAGTAGATAGCAAAAGAAGAAGGTGAATTGCAAAAAAAGGAAAAGTGTAGAAGAATATAATAAGGATCCTTCCATTAGAAAAAGAGAGGTTCGATTTTGTGAAGAGGAGGATGCACCACTTAATGAAAAACCTTGCCTATTCAAAAATATATTTTTGATATTTTAGCTAAGGTTAACAAATTATGGGACTCTTTGGATAAAAAATTTTAAGCTGCTATGAAAATTGCTGAAGAATCGAAAGAGTGGAATAGTGATCGTGATCACAGGAGATCAAAAGAAGCTGAGCATACTTATTAATGAGGTAAGGCCAAGGTTGTTGCAGTAGAAGAAGTTGTGGAAACTAACTCTGATGATGATATTAGTTGTGACATCTATCAATATGAACATCCTAAGGGATGTTACCCTATGGTGTGACACTTACAAGAGTCTGGGGTGTACACACTAAATCCTCAACTATCAAGGAGGCAAGCACCCAAAAGATTGCCTTATCCTCAAGGTAATCTAAGGTAGTTTCACTAGCAAAAATAGTCTTATTATTCAAGTGGAGCTTCACCACAACCATACAAGCAATACCAGTAGTGGCAACAACCACAGTCATGGGGGATGCCACCACCAAGGTAGCAGGATCCTTATAAGCAACTAGATTTTTATGGGTATTATGTTCAGCAACCCATTTCTCCATGAAGCATTGCAAGTCATGCTTCGTTCCAGCATCACTATTATTCCCTAGAATATCATCAAAATCATTCACCATCTACTTGAGGGGAGAACCCATATCCATATCCTCCACATTCGTTTGCTCATATCCCTCTAACCCCTTTCTAGTTACCTCTTGATCCATCTATGCAGGGTGAAATTCCCCCACAACCACATCAACGAAACACTACAAGGGCTGTAAACATGCAACTAGATTTCCAACTAAGTGGGTCAAAAAATCGATCTAGGAAATGACCATTCTTCTAACCTAATAGTCTTCCTAAGCCCTCACAACCTAATGCAGCTAGTTGCCTTGTATCTCCAGCTACCTCATCCTCTACATTAAATACCTTTAAGATCCCTTCAAACCAAATGCTGCCTAAGATTTGCACTATAATGTTAATCCATGTTGTTTTCAATTGGATCAAGGCTAACCCTGGAAGTCCCCTTATCTACTTGCAGACTGCCGAACATGAACCTTACAAGGCTCTTCTTAACTTTGGTTTTGGAGTTAATCTCATATTGCATGACATGTATAAGGCTTGGAACCTTCCACCTCTTAAGAAGAGCAACATCCATTTAGAATTGGCAGATCATTCAATCATTGTTCCTTTAGGGTTAGTGAAGTACATTGTGACCACAGTCTATGGATGGTCCTACCTTGTTGATTTCCCAGTGATCAAGGTTGAAAATTACAAGGGTGACTTCCCTATCATCATGGGACATGCATGGTTAAGTATTGTGGATGCAAGAATGGGCATCAAAGACATTTCCTTGGATATTTCCAAGGAGAATGAATTTGGAAAAATGGAGAAGAAGCACATTCCATGCATCACGTATAGTGATAATGTGTGCAATTGTTTGTAGAAACTCTAGTATGTTAAAAACACATCCATTGAAGCATGTAATCAGTGTACATAAGAAATAGAAATACAAAAGTGCCTATAAGTAGTAGCCACAAAATAGGAGGACACCCAATGGTTGATAGTTGATTCTAGTAGTAGCACATTATGCATGGAACCAATTAAGAGCCTAATATGTGCTTATGTTGAAAGCATGAATGAACTTGAGCAAGTTCATCACCAACTCTCTAATGATGAAGATGATGATACCTATTGGGGAGAGTTGGAAATCCCTGAGAATTTTAAATAAGAGCCCCTAGAATTAAAAGTTTTACCGATCAGCATGGAATATACATTTTTAAACAATGGTAAGCCAGTCATAACCAATGCCAAACTCGCTCCTACACAAAAAGAAAAGTTGTTAACAGTTGTTAACAAATGGCCAATAGCCTTTGCTTGGTTATATCCCGAGCTGACTAAAATCAATCCAAGGATATGTCAGCATTGCATTTACATTGACTTGGCCATGAAGCCAAGAAGGTAGTCATAGAGGCGGTTGAATCCCAAATTAAACCAAATTGTCAAGGAGGAAATAGAACAGCTCATCAAAGTGGGATTCATCTATTCCATCATGAATTGTGAGTGGGTTATCCCACTAATAATTGTACCAAAGAAAGGTGGCAAGTGGCAAGTTTGTATTGACTTTAGGCTGTTGAACATGGCTACATTCAAAGATCATTTCCCATTGCCATGTGTTGATGTGATGTTGGATACTTTCTCTAGGCATTGCTATTATAGCTTCCTAGATGGTTATAGTGGCTATGACCAAATCTAGATTGCACTTGAGGAGTAGGCCAAGACAACATTCACGAGTCCCTGGGGAACTTTTTCATATTGTAAGATGCCTTTTGGTCTATGTAATGTTGCTACAACATTCCAATGCCTGGGCCTTAGCATTTTTCAGTAGTAAATCAGTAGTAGTGTGGAAGTCTTCATGAATGACTTCTCCACCTATGGAGCTACATTTGAGCAAGCATTGAATCTTCTTGAGCAAGTACTGAAGAGATGTGTGGAAATGAATCTACGACTTAATTGGCAAAAGATTCATCTCATGGTCCAAGAAGGCATTATATTGGGACACCAAATTTCACAAGAAGGGATTGAGATAAACCCTGAAAAAATAAGGGTCATCCAAGGAATAATCTGTCAACCAGAAATCATTAAAGATGTTTGATCATTCCTTGGACAATTGGCTACTATCAATGATTCATAGAGAATTTCTCTAAGATTGCAAAACTATTGGTAGAGCTTACAGAAAGATGCACCTTTAATCTAGACCAAAGAGTGTGAACATGCATTCCAATAGTTGAAGAAAAAAATCATAGAAACTCTAATTCTTCAAGCACTAGATAGGTCTAGACCATTCCACATAATGATAAACACATCTAATTATGCTTTGGAAGCCATGCTTAACTAGCTAAACGATAAAAAATATCCATACTACATCCACTGCATGAGCCGAAGCATTGTGGGAGCATAATTAAATTACACCCCCACGAAGAAAGAACTAATAGCAGTGGTGTACACTCTTGAAAATTTTAGGCACTATGTGCTTGGCTACAAAGTATTTATACACACGAACCATAGTGCAATCCACTTCCTTATGAATAAGCCAATGGTGAGCCCTCATATCATACGGTGGCTTGTGATCTTATAGGAATTTGACCTCATGATGATAGATGGGAAAAAGGACTGAGAATGTGATGATTGACCACCTCTCTCTATTAAGATGGGACAACAAAGAGGAGGAGAGCCTAGTCTCTGATCAATTTTTAGATGAACTCCTATTTACTACTATAATAAATGAACAAATGCATGTAGAACGAAAATGGTATGATGGCATCCTCATTTATCTTCTCACTCAAGAGATGCCACAAGATCTTGACTTTAGAAAGAAGAAAAAAAAATTTCATCGAGCTAAATACTTCATGGAAATCAATATACACCTCTACAAGGTGTGCGCTAATGGCCTTATTCATTGGTGTGTCCCTAATGAAGGCCAGTTGCACATTCTCTAGGATGCTCACGAAGGGCCTTGAGAAGGCCAATATGTAGGGAGACACATGGTCATAAAAATTATGATGGTAGGATACTAATGGCCCACAATCTTCAGGGACATCCACTAGTTTGTCTGATCTTGTGAACACTACCAACAAGATGGTGGGATGATAGCACGAACGAAGGATCCTCAACAGTAGATTCAACCACTGGAGCCCTTTGATATTTGGGGCATAGACTTCATGGATCCCATCACATCCATGTCCAACAGAAAAGCATATATTATCATAGTAGTCAACTACTATACCAAATAGGTAGAAGCAATAGTTGTTGCCAACTATATATCATTCATTGCTGCTAGATTCATACAACAAAGTGTGGTAAACAGGTTTGGTATGCCACATGCACTGATTTTTGACAATGGAACCCATTTCACAGATGCCACCTTTCACAAGTTAATACAATGCTTAGGGGTTGAACATAAATTAACATAAATTAACAACACCTCACCACCCCCAAGCCAACGACCAAGTTGAGGTCACTAATAGGGAGTTTACAAAAATATTAATGAAAGCAGTAAGCAACTATAGGAAAGATTGGAGCACAAAACTCAACGATGCCCTCTAGGCCTACCGTTCAACATGGAAACTTTCTATTGGCTATTCTTCTTATGAGCTGGTGTACAGAAAACTTCCAATACTACCAATCCAATTTGAGCTTTATACACTTTCAATAGCCTGTTACTTGAACCTTGACTTGAGTCTAGCACAAAAAGAATAATTAATCAACCTAAATGTGCTAGATGAAAATAAATTAGTGGTCCTATCTTTGAATGAAGTGCACAAGGCATACAATAAAACACCATATGACCTTAGAATAAGAAAAGTAAAATTCCAACATGATGATAAGGTTCTCTACTAGAACCCCATACATGTACCTCAGAAGAAAAAGTTCCAAACATTGTGGAAGGGACCTTATATAATTGACAAAAATTTTTGGATCCATCTCTACTTTGAAAATATGTTGGAAGAGAGGGTGTGACTTCAAGGGGACTTAGTACTCTTTGTTCTCTTCTACTTACTGGGATGCTTGGGTGTTTTCATGGACTTCTTATCACTCTATGTTGACCAATAACAGGAAGTTCAATAAAGTCTTTATATAGTGTGGTTCCCATTGAAAAAAAATACAAAATAAACAAAAACAAAAAAAATAGGATTGGAATTCAAAGCACACCTCTTAGAAAAATAAACAGGTTACAAGCGTTGGTTATGGGACTAGAAAGACATGATACCCATGCCTAAAGCTCCCCTCTAACTTCCTACTTCCCATTTCTTCTCTTTATGGAGTGGTGGTTGTTCGTGTGTGCACTCTTGTGTCTTGAGGAGGTGGATTGGTCTTAGAGTATCGATATGAAGTCATTGAAAGTGGTTGGTTTTGGTCTGAACTAAGGATGGATCTTCTCAAGTCATTCTAAACATCCAATTCCACAAGGGACTTCTTATGACCTCAATTTAGGATTCCATTCCACCTTCTACATCATCCACCTATGCTTAATGTAATTCACCTCGCTACTAGTGTCCATGTTCTTGACTCTATGTCTTGGTCTGATGTACTTAAAGTCTTAGGTAGCATCTTTTGGGTTTCGGTACTTGACTTCTATTGAATACTAATCAACTCTAGGGTCAATGGACTCCTTAGGTTGAGGTTATGCAAGGGCAAACAAGGCATGTGCCTACTATGGGGAGGATCCACCTACATATCCTCTGGTCAGGTTCGTTAAGTACCTTAACTTGAGGCATTTTTGTAATCATAATCTTTCGTACGCCCATCTTCAGCATCAAACCATGTGTTCCTTAATAATTTTTGTTAAATAAACACATTCTCCATCGAATTTTTCAATTTTTGACCTTTCACAAATCCTCTTCAATTATTTTATCATATTCTTGACTTTTCTGGAACTTCATGAACCCCAATTTCATTTAAAAATTCCTACTATTTTTTTGAGAAATTCAAGTTTGAAATTTTGGCCGATGGGCCCTATAAATGGGGCTCCATCAACAGAGTAGACCCATATATAAGGCCTCGTATATGGGGCCTTGTCAATGCAGGGGAAAAATCCTATACATACATGCAACCCCTCTTTAAAATTTTCACATTTGCTCACAAACGCTAGAGGAGTTTTTACAATTTTCAGAGCCCAAAACCTTCGCGAGCCCATAACTTTCTAACTGTTAATCTAAATCACTCCATTCTTTTACCCTGCAGCTACCAATGGTAAGCTCTTTGTCGTGGGGGCCATAAATGTACCATTTTTTTTAAAAAAATGTTTTGCCATTTTTCTAACTACCACTAAAGTTTAATTATGAAATCAGCTATTAAACATTAAATTACAAGAGTTAAACCTTCCCAACAAGCTCTGGTGACATTTATAACAAATAATAAATAAATAAATAATAAAATAATCAGTCTACCATGGTCTAACCTTAGTCAAAGTGTAACTACCTAATGAGAAAAGGCATTCAAAAGTTTGAAGTTACACACGATATCCACTAATCCATGGAAGTGTTGTGACTGTAGATGACACCAAAGGGAAAACATACGTAGGAAGTAGGACCATCCTAACCAAGGGAGAAATGGACTAGAATGGGAAAAGGCAAAGAATAGCCCCAAGAAAAACCACTCGCAACCCACACCACAGGTCTTCTTAGGGATGAGGTAGAGGTGGAATCTATCATATAGATTTTGGAACCAACAACAACAATAAAACACTTCCATCGAGATGATGCACTAGCATAACTAGAAAATATTGAGGTGACCTTAACAGAGGCTTTCCTAAATCAAATTAAGTCAAGAGAGGTCTAAAAATTGGTGCTTTAGGAGCTAAACTTTCACCCTTTCCTAAAACATGCACCGAGAGAAGTACAGGACAAGTTGAAGACCTCTCCCATGTGGCCAATCATCATTTCCATGGGGGAGTGGTACATGGGAGAAACATTTTGATTTGGGAATAATAGGTAGCTTAGAGCCACGGTGAAGATCAAGGACATCTCAGTGTCCTACGCAGCATGGGACATTACTACAGTGCTTGGGTTGCTTGAAGCAGGGTGTAAACTTAACAGAAACTCCAATGCAGGTTAATCTGAGCATCAAAAAAGAATGGGTGAAATAGTGTTATGGTGTCAATTGCAAGGAGTATGACATGCTCACACTAGCAGAGATGATCCATTATAAGATTGTAGCCTTTCATCTCAATCCCATGATGAGGCCAAGCAAAATCACTACTTTCAAATGGGAGACTCTCGGTCAACATTTCATACCTAATCTATCTTGAGATGGAGAATTGTTTTAAAGAAAATGAACATGGAAGGAAGGCACATCCCTTTCCATGCCTCATTAGGAAACTCTACTGTAGGGAAGGGATAGTCTATTACACCAATGATACTGTTAGAATTTTTGTAGCTACCAACTGGGCAGAAATGATGAAGGATAAAACATTTGCAACTACAATTCAAGAAGAGGAGCAACAACCACTACCACCACCTACCACTTAGATAATAGTTCCAGACATTGCTACAACTACCCAACGGTTGCAAAAGTACAAAGAATGGATCTTTAGTAAACAAGAGCAAAGAGCAAGCACGAGTGGTAGGGACCCATCCGTATATAGACTAGCCATTAGTCACCTTAATGAGGTGGCCTAAATGATCAGTTTGATGGATGAGGGTGGATCCATTTTCTTAGTCCAAAGAACATAGCTATTCACAAGGTTAAATCTAAGTGCCAGAGAGATGATAGTATCTCTCACAGAATAATAACCACTCCCAGAAATTTTTGGGAACACTGTGACCTTCTCAGTGCACTTGGAGGAGGATGAAGGGGCAACTATTTTGGTGATGCAGGACCAGGGGGAGGAAACAATAGTAGAAGTGGTCACTAACAGGATTGCTAAAATGCTCAATGCACCTATGACATTTGCACTAGGCATTACTGCACTCAAAGATGTGTAGACATCCATAAGAACTATAAGTGGCAAAATAAGTGCAACATAGCATGAAGAGCTATTAAAGTGATTAGCGGGAACTGGGCAACTACTTTTGGATGTCTTTGACCTTTGGAATAACATCACTGTGATCTAGTCAGAGCTATTAGAGGAAAGAGGCAAAAACATCATATTGGAGGGGCAACTTAAAATAGCTAAAGAGCAAAATGAATGCTTGGCTGCAAAGGTTGTCAAACTAAGAGCCTAGATTTCCAACCCTGCATTTCTCAACTTGGCACTCACAAAAGATGAAGCTATGAAAAAACTTCAATCTAGGCACAAAGGGCTTGAGAATGTAATAGAGACAATAGTGTTCTATATATCCTTAGTAAAAGCCACATAGCACAAGATTCAGACAACCATGGATTAGACCCACTAGGAGAATGTGCAATTGACCATAGAAAATCATCGCCTATAGAATGTTGATATGCACAAGCAATAACTAGTAGATTTCATCAATCAACAGTAGGAGCAACTAGCTAGAGCAAACACTAAGTTGAGAAGAATGACAAAAAAGAATAGGAATCTCTCCATGGAGGAGGTGCACGCCCTTCACTAGAAAATTATAATTGAAGTTGTTACTTGGAAATATGAAGCTCTCATGTTTGAGAAAGTCAAGGATCATTATAGAGAGTAGGTCTGACTGCAAAAGGAAATAAATGAAAAACATATCCAATTGATGAAGGAAAAGGTAAATGAAGGCCTCCAACAACTCCAACAAGGAAAAGAATTTTGGCAACCCATCGTTGATGGGATCAATGCCTACAACAAAGTAGAAATCTACACAAAGGAGTTGTAGATCGAGGAGATGACAGAGTACATTAAGCTTGTCAATCTCTATTATGTAAATCTAGCCATGTTGACTACCAAACAACCACGATTAGAGTTGGAGAAGCAGGTGGCCAACTCGTACTTGTTGTACAAGGTCGAGTTCAAGCACCACAAGGACACCAAGGACAAGCTTGTGGTGCCTAATGTTGAACATGAAGTTCTCAAGGAATGTTTCATAGATCAAAGATCAATTGCCAAGAACTTGTCTAGAAGGATGAACGACTATTAGGAGCTACAAAATGTAGTAAGGAAATTTGACATTGAACACAAACAATTCGCTGCCTAGTTTTTCAACATAAAGGAGATGTTCCTAATCATGCCTTGTCTATGGGATATCCACATTCTAGCCCACATTGGTGAAGTTGCATGGACTGTGAATGATCCCTAGAGTAAGGAGAAGAAGATGAAAGCATTGCTTGATGCCTTTCACCTTCCACCAAAGGTTGCAGCTACAACAAGACAACCACAATTGCCTCAGCCACCGCACATGCTCGAAGCTAGCGAAGGTCCTTTAGAGCCTAAGGAGCCACCACCACCTAGGACTATTTAATCTTCACAACCATCTTCATGTCATTAGAGGTTGTGTTATCCAAATTTTTGCAGTCATGTCTTAGTGTTCAATTTTGTGTTATGAACATCACAATTTTTTGTAATTTGTTGATCCATACACTTAGGCACTTATCCTTGTCAAGTCAGTCTATTTTGTTCTATTAAGAGTTAGTCAATAATCCCATACCTTCCCAATTTTGTAAAAGACCTTGAGGACTAGGTTTCATTTAGTTGTGGGGGCATGATGAACGTCAAAGAGTCACATCGATCGGCCCCATGTTGATGCAGCGTCATCAAGGATTTCTTGTCAATGAGACCCCATTTACTTGGTGTGCCCTGTTGATGGGGCCATGTCAATGTAGCATTTGCTATGTTGATGGCGCCCCATTGACGCAGCCCTAGGGAAAAAAATATAAATACGAGCTCACTAGATGCATGTAAGGGAGAATTCTTGTCATAGTAGCAAAGCTCTTGTAGTTTGTTTATTTGAGAGTTAAAATATTTCTCTAAGTGCCCACAACAAGAGTCAAAAAGTGTAATATCTTTATTTGAGCACTGTTGTACCTGAACATACCAATGTGAATGGCAATAAAGACAAGCTTCTTGATCAAACCTTATAGCACTTGGATTAGATTAATGATTTATTTATGCATTCATTGCTTTTATTAATTATGGCATTAATTAGGCTAAATTAGGCTTGAGCGATCAATCCATTAATTAAGCTAAATAGATTAAGCACATAAGTACGATCGCTTCAAGCATAAACACATATTTGCTTGGTAACCCTAGCAACGTTATTGCTTAGTTTGCCCAGTAGCGTAGCACTTGGTAATCCCAGTAATGAGTACATGGGTTCAGGATGTGTACGGCAAGTAGGAACAAATGTTTATGTTGGGACTATTTAGACATTAGTTAATTAATTAGAACTTAGTAGTATTAAATCATGTTATCTTTATATTTTAGCCCCACAAACCCTAAAAACATAAAACCATAAAAATCGTAGACCTCGATTACACTTAACCATACCATGTACATCACAAATGTAATTAAGAAGATGACAAATGACCTTAAGGCAAGGTCCACTGCCTAGACGATTAGTGCACCAGAGAACATAGAGTCCTTGGAATTTGACTGGATTATGTGTGAACGCCTCGTGATTGGTATGGTTGAGCGTAGGGGTACCTTCATTGCTCATCATTGGGTTATGAATTTTGCACTACTAGGTATACCAAGTAATAATATTGGTGGATTTATCAAATGATAATGTATTTATGCTTAAAATTGGCTATACTCATTTTGCATGATTAACATGCATTTGGAATTAAAATATTAACTAAATGTGATAAAAGTAATAAACAAGAAAATTAAATTGCAATTAAAGAACTAATCTAAGTTAGATTGCTAGAATGAAGGTAAATTAATGTCAATCTTATTATCATCATGAAGCTATGTCTAGCAGTAAGATTTACCTAAACAAGACTCTGTATAATCAATCTAAGTTCATGTTGTAGATAATCGTTGACTATTCTAACTCTAAGAAATCAAATTGCAAGACCTTCCCTATAATTAATGACTGAATGATATCATCAATATATCAGGTGGTGCATTTATATAGATAAAATAAACTTTTGCATCAACGTGGACATGTCAATATAAAAGACCCCACATCAATGCTAATGTGTTGACACAATGGACTTATATATTGGTCATGAAAATGCATATGAAATTATTGCCAATCTAGTAGCTTTCAAGCTTAAAAAGTGATGAGTGGCAAGGTACCCCTACACTCAACCATACAAATACGAGCGTTTTACGTGCGATCCGATCAAACTCCAAGGACTAAGTGCTTACACGCCTTAATGGAACACTCAGGGTTAATCAATCATTGTCTTTTCAAACTTACTTGTATTGTCACGGTTGTATGGTTAAGCAAGCTTGAGGTATATGATTTTTTATAGCTTTTATATTTTTTTATGTCTTATGCTAATAAAGGAAAGGGGAGAGAACTAAGTGACTAACTTACACTAACTATGCATTAACTAAGTTCTAAATGTTCCTAACACCAGTATCCATTCCCACTTGCTGTACACATCCTGAACCAGTGCAACGCTGCTGGGATTACCAAATGCTAATCATTACTGGGTTACCAAGTGCTACACACATGCTCGAAGTAGTTGTACTGAGTGTATTTAACTAAGGGAGTTGAAGGTTGAGAGAGAGATTAATTAACTAGGAAAGCATTAAACATCCAACAATAATTAATTACTAATTAGCTTAATTTGTATGCTGCAAGGTTTATCATAAAGTTCATCTTTATTGCCATACAAAAATGTGTGCTCAAGTACAAATTGCTTAAATAAGGATTCGTTCACTCTATGACTCCTATTGTGGGCACACAGAAATTATTCTAACTCTGGAATGAAAAAACTGCAAGAATCTGGCTAAGGGTCTAAGTCTAACTATCTCAAACAAAGGGTGCCATCTCTTATTTATAGAAGATGAGGTAGGACACGATATCGCGTGGTGGATGCGATATCTCATACACGATATCGCGGCTCATCATACCCCCATGACTGAATGAAAACTCATCCTCGAGTTCCTTACAAAATATTGGGAAGGTATGGGATTATTGACATGAATGACAACTAATGGTGAATGGGATGACGTGTGAACGAATCAATCATTATAATACATGACAATATTAGTGTTCATGACTATGAGAGTGAACACTATACACAATTGACATCCAACCTTATTTGGCAGCTGAGAAAGAAGAGAGAGAGAGAGAAAAGAAGAAGACGTGTTGCTGCCGATGCCAGGATTGTGCCTTCCATTGTCCATCCATAACCGTGCCATCAGTCTTGTTCCTTACACAACTATTCCAGCACCAGTCCATCCTGAGTGTTTCCTCCAGATCCAGTCCATTGCTATATGATTTCCATCTACACACACAACACAGTCACATATGAGCAAGGATAAGTAACTCACAATACAGTTGATACCTTGCCTCAGTGTAAGGTCCATTGGCTGAGTTGTGATATGGCTAATACAGATTCTAGAGATATAACACTAGTGACTACCCAAGGTGTAGGGGCTAGGAAAATTTAAAAAATTGGACCAGGGCCCCCATGACTAAGAGTGATCCTCCAGTAGCGATAAAATGAAAAAATATAAGGAATAAGGAAGATGGAGAAAAAAAACAACAACACTGATAAAATGGATGTCAGAGATGGGAATGAAAAAAACAAATGTTGATTGCAGAAATGTTTAAAGGAAAGAAGTTAACTAATGCATCAAATAGGAATGTCAGTGGGTCCTCCCCAAAGCAGGCTCATGCCCTTAATGCCCTGACAATCCCACATTCAAAGAGTTCGTAGGCTCTGGAAATGTCATTTAGAAGAAAGAGTTAAAGTCTTAACCACAAGAATTTACCAAAAAGAAAAAAATGCATCAACCAAAATATAGACTACTGATACAACTAGCATTGAGGTGGAAAGTGGAGAAAGAATAATGAGGAGAAGAGAAGAGAATGGAATGGAGTCCCAAGAACAAGGTGGTGTACAACCCCTTGTGTATGTATGGTTAATGTGACTAAGTAGATCACATTCTAAATCCAACCTTAAACAATCCACATCCAGTGAATTCACATTAATACACTTGGCCAATCCATCCACTTGAAGTAACAAGAATGCTTCCGCCAAGAGTCACCACCATTCCGAGAAAACGAGAAAGGAAAAAGTAGGAAGCGAGAGAGGGCCTTAGTTAGAGAAAACATGTTTGTTTAGTTCCATAACCAATGCTTGTAGCCTAGATGATTATTTTTTCTAAGGGGTGTGCTTTGAATTCTCACTCTCTCTCTCTCTCTTTTTTTGCATGAGAACCACACCATTCAAAGACTTATTTTTATTAGCTCAGCTTCCCAATAATGGAGCAACGTCAGAATGGTAAGGAAAACTCAAGAAGAAAACATCCAAGCACCCAAGAGAATAGCTAGCACAAATGCATCAAATCACCTTGAAGTAACACCCTTTTCAGTCCTTGAGTCCTTCCTTAGTTTGAGAAATGCCCAGTCACCAATTTGTTAATAGTTTTATTATTAAAGAAAGGGACTATACAGTTCCAAGCCAAGAGAGACCTAGAAATTCATGGATGCATGGATGACATGGACTCATTGCCTGTTATATCAAAATAACCATACCTTAGTATCAATATTATAACTCAAAGGTAAAAACCAAACATTAGCAATCAATAGAATACAGTTCATACCACCATTAGGAGCACTTATTAGGTGACAAACCTAACAAAACAAAAACAACAAACAAAGACAAAACAAG
>MNCI01006276.1:441604-451675 GCA_015680685.1 Gnetum montanum
CCTTTCTTTAGAGCCAACATTCCAACCAAGCCCTTACAACCACAAGCGGTTGAACCTCTGAATGCCTCTCCATCAAATAAGGCTTTAGAGCTCCCTTCAACGCAAACACCGAGCTCAACGCATACGGTTATGTTAACACATGCCGTTATCGACTGGATTAAGGTTGGCCACCTTCCTAGGAAATTATTTGATCCTGGAAGCCCTCTAATCTNTAACATAACCGTATGCGTTGAGCTCGGTGTTTGCGTTGAAGGGAGCTCTAAAGCCTTATTTGATGGAGAGGCATTCAGAGGTTCAACCGCTTGTGGTTGTAAGGGCTTGGTTGGAATGTTGGCTCTAAAGAAAGGTTTTTTCTTTATACGGTTGTTAAAACCAACAGCGGGTTGAGGATTTATAGCCCTTGCGGCATTGCGTTGCTACGGTTGAGTAGGGAGTTCCCCTTGCATTGCTGAAGTGGGTGGTAACGGAGCTATCGGTGTGAGAGCTGAGGATCGATTTGAAGGATGGTATGGTTGTGGATTATCTTCCCTAGAAGAAGGCGTTCTATAATACTCATGAGCTTGGTAGGGATGTTGTGGTGTAACGTGACTAATAGAGTCACGTGGAGAGATTGGATGCTGCACGTAGTAGCCATATGGATCCGTTTGTTGATAGGGGTATTGTTGCCTTGGTGGTGGCATCCCCCATGACTATGGGTATTACCACTATTGATGTTGCTCAATGGGTTGTGGTGGAGTTCCACTTGGATAATATGTTGAAGGTTGGTGGAACTACCTTGGGTTACCTCGGGGATAAGGTAACCATCGGGGTGTTTGCCATTTATCTAGTCGTGGGTTGAGTGCATACACCCCAGACTCTTGTAGATGTGAGATCACTGGGTAACATCCCTTAGGATGGTCGTATTGGCATATCTCACAGACACTATCATTATCCATGTATGAATCCACAACCTCTTCTGTGATGGCCATTTTGCCCTTATCCTTGTTACGTACATTGTCCACTTCTCTCTTTTTCTTTTTGTCATGGTCACTACCTCGCTCCCTAGAATCCTCTACAATTTTAAGAATAATTTCAAACCTACTATCCAGGGAGTCCCACATTTGGTCTACCTTTGCCGATACTTCTATTGTTAACTTTTGGAGAGGCAAAGTTTTCCTATTCACCATCTCTTCGAGTGGTGACTCTTCTTCCTCCTCACAAAATCTCACTCCCCTTTTTTGGAGGGAAGGATCTCGGTTGTACTCTTCCACACTTTCTCTCTTTTATAGCTCACCTTCTTCTTTAGCTACTTGCTCTAGAAATCTATGAATTTGATGAGACCTAAGCTCCGATAACCTTCCTTGGGCATACGTCCCAAGGGTTCTTCTTGTTTCATGGCTATGTCCATCTATGATATGGCGTAGTTGATCTCGCTGCGAATAACCATGGCCAAGGCAATGATGTAACAATGTGTAATAGTGGCCCATGTAGCATCTAAGGGTTCATGATTTCCTTGCTTCCATCTTTGGATTTGCTTTCATAGGCTAGACACTTGGAAGTACGTTTGGTACTTATCATTGAACAGTTCTAACATTGTACTCCACCTCCGAATGGATTTCAGTTCTAAGGACCGATACCAGCTTTCAGCTTCTTTCACTAGTATCCTTGGGAACAACTTCAGTTTTTGCCATTCGTTTTATATGTTTTGCAAGGCACATGCATCATGGAATTCTTGTAAATGATTTTGAGGATTAACGTTGTATCCCCCTTCAAATCGTGGGATGTTGTTCATGTCTAACTTCTTGATCCTAGTATCTTTTTGGTGCTTTGTTGGAACTCTTACAACCTCTGTTATATCTAGCATGATTCTAGTTGCGAGTAGGGGTTCTTTGTGATCATCTCGTTCATAGCGTCTATGGTGTCTACGCAGTTCCCTACTCTCCCTTCTTCTATGACTTGATTCGTTAGAGTGCCCTTGTCCTCATTCTCGATTGTCTCATCGATGTTTTTCACTTTGTTTTCGCTTATCCTCATGATTAGTTTCCCTATGACTATGTTCGGACACTGAAGGAGAGGGTGAAGATGATGATGAAGGTGAAGAAGAAGGAGAACTATCGCCATGATGGTGTTTTCTACCTTCTCTTCAGTGGTCTCGACCAAGATCGTGATCACGATCAGAACGTCCACCCTTATCTTGTGTTTGTGTTCCTTTGTTGAACACTTCATGTTCATGGGTATCAGAACCAGGGTTGTGAATAGTGGAGTGGAGGTTCTGATACACTACCTCTTAACCATTGTCAGGAGGAGGAACATCATTTTTTGGGGAACCTGTTGGAGTAGGTTCACCATCCTTGATTTTGCTTAAAATGTGCAGAGCATTATGGAACCATTTACCCTTCAAGGATGTATGATATCTCTCCTACCGCAAGTCCCTTTGACGTTGCACTTTTGTGGGATGATAGTCCCTTGTATCATGATTGCATGTAATGTATTCTGCATATAAAAGCGGCATGCCTATTCATGAGAGATCATGAAGGAGCATGTTGGGGACAGATCGGTTTGGAGGCAACACTATGTTACCATCCAAGTCTCTCCAACGTAGTTGTTCATCTTGGTTGAGAATAAAGATGAAATCTAGTACATACTCATCGTGATGAGTATATACCACACGAAACTGTTGAGGAACTGGCGGATTTTGGTTATGTGTATTATGTTGCTGACTGCCTCTTGTGTTAGTCCTAGGCTGTGAAGTGCACTTATGCGAAGAAGAAGACATTTTTGTCTTGTTTGGTGTGAAATGTACCGTTGTCTTATCTTTCTTTGATTAACCCTAAGGGTTCGTTCTAACGTTCCAATGATATGAATGATTTCCTATGTTCTACGTAGCACACAAATAACTAAGTCCCTAGAAACGGTGCCAATGATGAGTTGTGAGGTATCCCTACACTCAACCATATGAATATGAGTGTTTCACGCACGATCTGGTCAAACTCCAAGGATTAAGTGCTTACACACCTTAATGGAACACTCAGGGTTAATCAATCATTGTCTTCCCAAACTTACTTGTATTGTCACGGTTGTATGGTTAAGTAAGCTTGAGGTATATGATTTTTTATAGCTTTTATATTTTTGTATGTCTTATGCTAATAAAGGAAAGGGGAGAGAACTAAGTGACTAACTTACACTAACTATTCATTAGCTAAGTTCTAAATGTTCCTAACACCAGTATCCGTTCCCACTTGCCGTACACATCCTGAACCAGTGCAACGCTGCTGGGATTACCAAACGCTAATCATTACTGGGTTACCAAGAGCTACACACATGCTCGAAGCGGTTGTACTGAGTGTATTTAACTAAGGGGGTTGAAGGTTGAGAGAGAGATTAATTAACTAGGAAAGCATTAAACATTCAAAAATAATTAATTACTAATTAGCTTAATCTATATGCTGCAAGGTTTATCATAAAGTTTGTCTTTATTTCCATACACAAATGTGTGCTTAGGTACAAATTGCTCAAATAAAGAGTCGTTCACTCTATGACTCCTACTGCGGGCACATAGAAATTATTCTAACTCTGGAATGACAAAATTGTAAGAATCTGGCTAAGGGTCTAAGTCTAACTATCTCAAACAAAGGGCGTTGCCTCTTATTTATAGAAGATGAGGCAGGACGCGATATCGTGTGGCGGATGCAATATCGCGTATGTGATATTGCGGCTCATGAAAAAGCATATTACCAAAGTTGTTAACTAAGAACAATTAAGTTTTATCCCTAAAAGATTCATTTGGAACAATGGTCTAATAGTCACAAAGGCTTTGACTTAGGCTAAAGAGTCTTGGCAATGTTGCTTTCTTCTTAAATTGGATTTCACTAAAGCATATGATTGAATTGAATGGCATTTTGTTTTTAAAAATCTTAAGCATATGTAGTTAGGAAGCTTTTTTGTTCATCATGTTTTACTTCTTGCAAATACTTGATGAGGAATTATTAAATGCATTTTTTCTACAAAGATTTGTCAAATAAGATTGTACTCTTCCATCCCCCCCTCTACACCCCCTAACTTTTATTTATTATTATAACCAATCTATTGGGCTATGCCTTTGATTTTAAATCTAGAATAAATAATATTCGTGGTGTCTCTTTTCCTTTCAATTTGGGTTGCATCAACATTAGTCAACTTCTTGAAAATACATTTCTAATGCTACAAAAAGCTTTGTCAAATGTCTAAAAAGTTATTGGTATTATAAAAACTTATTGGAATGNGTCAAATGTCTAAAAAGTTATTGGTATTATAAAAACTTATTGGAATGCTTCTAGTAAAAAATCAACTAGGAAACGTTTAGTGGCATTAAATATTCTTATAGATCTCTTAATTCTAGTATCCTGAATGTTACTTGAAGATATAGAACCACATGAAACCTTTAAACTTCTTAACATACCTCTTACTTTTATTTCCAACATTTTATAATTATGAGATTTTGTTGTGCATAAAGTTATACAGAAAGTAGAAAAGTGGTTTAAATAGCATCTTTCTCTTTTTGGAAATCTTGATGATGGTGATGTGTCCTTTCATTTTTCTTCGAACTCTTTAAAATTTAACAAACTAAGAGTCGACCATGAGTTGTGGTTTAGAATTTTAGGAAACCATAAGTCATGGTGTTATAGTATGAATTGTGTTGAAGATACCATGAGCTTACCATGGGTTGTGGTGTATGAAAACAAAGAAGAAATTCAAAATGAGGATATAATGAGTGAACAATGAGTCATGGTTAATTTTAATTTCTTTAATTTCTTAATGTTTAAAAATCAAAATTTGATGACATTTTTATGTATGGATTTATGTTGATGAGCTCTCTAGTTTGGAGCAATAATATTTGATGAATGATGTTAGGTAAAATGGTAGAAATGTTAAGATTAGATGATGACTCTTCAACTTCTAAACTTGAGATTGAGACTTGTCAATTGATGCTACTAATCTTGCGAGAATTTGAATTAAGCATATGTGTTAGATTTAACTACAGAGTTACTTAATATAAGATTGCAGAACTTTGATGAGATTCATATAGATAGTGATGAGTGGCGAGATTCATATATATAATATGTATCTAGGCTAATTAAATAAATATATACTCTTCAATAAAAACTAGAATGGTAGCTTAACTCTATTGCTTACATGCTTTGCACCTTGAGGTAAAGGGTAAAGGTTCAAACCCGCATAGCGTCGCTTTAAATGCTTTGCAAACCTTTGTTCATAGGGATTCCACATTAAATTCACCGATGCCTTAATTTTCGTTCAATTGACAAATAAGAGTTACCGAAGCATAAAATTGTTAGCCATACATACATAAATTAATCCTCTTGTAAGCTCCAGCTCATAGGGCATCGTTAAGCTTAGTGCTCCAATCCCTCCTGTACTTGCTGATTGTTCAGGTCAAGATCTTGGTAATCTCCCTATTGGTGACTTTAGCTTGCCCGTTAGCTTGGGGGTGATAAGGAATTGTGAATTTATGTGTTACACCTAAGTGTTGCATAAGTTTCCGAAAAGTGACACCAGTAAAGTGAGTTCCATTATCATAAATGAGTGCACATGGCACTCCAAACCTGTNGGCCGCAGTGGCGTTCTTCTGAATCCTGTGCAAACCATTCCTATTTCTCTCTATCCGGCTTCGTTTTCGCTGCCGAACCAGGGCAACAAAGCGATTCTTCAAGTATTGTGAAATGGAAGAGAGAGCATTGTTGAAAAGAAGCCGGAGAGAAGACGAGGAGTCAGCGACGGAACCCCCGGCAGCAGCAAGATTGGGGCGGCATGTACGGCAGCAGCCTGCAACACCTTTCTCGATGCCAGATTGGGATGTCGGGTCATCATCAAAAGGGGAAGTTTATAACAGCAACAAGAAGTTCTTCGATGTGTTCATCAGTTACAGAGGCCCTGATACAAAGCGCACCATGGCTGTTCACCTGTATGATCTGTTGCAGGTTAAAGGAATCGAAGCGTTTCTTGACAAACAAGGGTCGGAGAGTGGGGAGAGGGTTTGGACGGCCATTGAGGAAGCCATTACATGTTGCAACGTGTACGTCTGCATCCTTTCCACTGGATACGCTCAGTCTGAGTCGTGTCTCAAAGAACTGGAGATGATGCTGGACAATTACGAGATGGATCCATGTCACAAGAAGCTGATTCCTGTCTTCTATGATGTGAAACCATCGGATGTTCGATATTTGCAAGGAGCTTTTGGGGAGGGCTTCCAGACTCTTAAACAGAAAGAGAGGTATAAGGACTCCAGCCAAGTCTTGGACAACTGGAAAAAAGCTTTGTCCAAGGTTGCTGAAATAAAAGGACACGAGGGTAAAGGGTGAGTGATCTTTTTCAACACATTAAGATTTGTTTATTAGGTTTAATTCAGTTTATTTTTTTTGCATCATGCAATCCGATTTTGAGATATTCCACCTAACTGGAGTATATCCAAATATGACTTCGAACTTAGCTTTGGGTATCTTTATTGATGATTAGAGTTAGGGGGTTGTTCTTTGCGAGAAAAAAAGAAAAAGAACCAGCAAACTTAGCGGATTGGTATGGTTTAATCGCAGTAAGTTACGTTACATTAGCATTTCATCGTTGTCGAGAATCCAAACATACGCTGGACTAAAGTTTCAAGGTAGTTTTCATCCTTACTTCTCCCCCTAAATTTTAGGATGGACAACATACCGTCGCATTTATAAAACAAAGTGACATGTGGCAAAATAAATCTGTGCATCCGTTACATAAATTTTCAAAGATTGTTCCCTTCCCTTTCCTTCCAGCAGCCGACCCGTTGCCTCATACAACATTGTTTTCGTGTATACGTGCAAATTACTATGTTTTATATGGTAACAATTAGGGGATGTCCAAATTAATTTTTGTGTTTTAACCTTTTTTCCATCAGGGAACTTTGCACAACCATTGTCGATATAATATGTAAGCAACTATTCGATGTTGGAGCAATTGCTACTTCTGTAAGAGGAGTTGCAAGACAAGCGCAATTAGGAAGCATCATTCAGGATATAAAAAGATGTCGTGAGAATGCGCTTGGTGTGACATCAGTAGAAATAAGTGGTATTGCAGGCATTGGAAAAACAACCTTTGCAAAAGAACTCTATAATCGGATTTACAATGAATATGAGAGGAGTTGCTTTATTGAAGATGCAAAGGGACTTGCAGAGAAACATGGCATCAATGAAGTCCACAAACAGCTTTTGGGTAAGCTTTTCAAATATGATCCAAGTGACTTTAGAATAGAAACAAAGAAGCTTTTAAGGGACAGGTTACACAATGCAGATATTTTAATAGTGATTGACAACATTAACAGCAAAATTCCACTGAGTACTGTGTTTGTAGAAGAAGATGTTTATCTCAGGCCAACTAGCATCATTGTTGTAACAAGCAGAGAAGGGGGAGTTTTGAAACATGACCCTAGAGTTGCCAGGTATGGTAAAAATTTTATTGCATTGCAACTCTTAGAGTTAGACTTCCATACATCAAAGAAGATATTTTGTGAGTATGCATTTGAATGGATCAACAATGTGAAGAGTGAATTTAATGAGCTTACAGTGAAGAGTGAATTTAATGAGCTTACAGATAAGATTGTTGACAAATGTCATGGGATACCATTAGCATTGACTTTACTTGCCAGACAAGTTGAAGAAAGTGATATTCAATCCTTGAAAAAATTATGGAAGTTAATAGAAAATTTTTTGCACCCTGAAGTGAAGGATATATTAGAGCTAAGCTATAACAGTCTTACAACAGAGTTGGAAAAGTGTTTATTTTTAGATGTAGCCACTTTTGTACGCTGGGAGAAGGTAGATCTCCTCCTTCAACTTCGACAAAGTGATCATGAAGATGATAAATCAGAAGTTGAATATGCTCTTAATATATTGAAAAGAAAGCTTTTAATTAAGGTAAACAAGGATGGTTTTCTAGATATGCATGATCTGCTTGTTGACTTGGGGAGGAGCATAATTCATGATGAAGATTCATGTCCTGGCCAGCGTAGTCGCGTGTGGCATCCTTCTGATGTCAAATACATATTATCTCATAGAAAGGTATGACGGGTGATTATGATCAAATTGTGATATTTGGATTTGCTTTAACGAGTGAAACGATTATAGTGATGTCAAATACATATTATCTCATAGAAAGGTATGACGGGTGATTATGATCAAATTGTGATATTTGGATTTGCTTTAACGAGTGAAACGATTATAGTGTTGTGTGCTGTGAACTTCAGGGAACATCAAAGGTAGAAGCACTCTGTTTATATGGGACTGGGACTGATGGGACATACTCTGCTGTGTTAAATGAGGATGGATGCCCATGGTCTGTGGATGCATTCAGTGGGATGTCTTCATTAAAATTCCTGTTACTTGATGGTTATTGCATTGAAGGTACCGTTACTGGGTAAAAAAATTAATGTACACTTGAACCTTATGTTACTCTGTTTCTGTTCTGTATGGCTAACTCTGTTGTCTTTTTAAACGTGCTCAGGCGATCTTTCAAAGTTATCTCGAAGACTACGCTGGCTTAGATGGACCAACTATCCATATCAATGCATGCCGCCTCCCACCCTTTCTTTAGAAAGTATGAGACTCCTCCAATTGTCACGGAATTCATGCCCACGATCATTAAATCCTAACGGGAGAGTGCATGATGCAAAATCTTTCTTTAATCAATTGCTGAGCAATACAAGGTTGTCTAGGCAACACCGTGAATTCCTTGTGGTAAACCTGCTGGTTCTGTTCTTTATATGGATTTTACATCACCTTTTGTCAAGGGTAACCGTTTGGCCTTGGCAAAAAGGTTTACCACAATAAGTTTGTAGTGGTTTGAAAATTTGATGTATTGGTATAATTTTTAAAATTGGGATAAATATTTACATGAACACGTTTAGCAAACCACCAATTCTACATGTGTCTATAAATTTTGGTAATGGAACTTGTTTGTTTTTTAATAGTGATTTTTAAAAAAATAATTTTATTTGAATTTCAAAATTTTGACATGCTTTTTTAAGAAGAAAAATTACTATACTTCCAAATGAACATTAGGTTCATTAATTGATATAATGAAATTACTAGGCATGAAAATGAAATGCTGTAAGTTAGCATAAAAGTAATAGAATTTCTAAAGTCACATTCATCGAGTTTGAAGACAACAAAGGGTTATTCCTTGGAATATTGGATTTTACATGGGAGTTCTTCAAGCATTTACAAGAAGCTTTCATAGTTTATTCCATAGATAGATACTAAAAGTTCTCAGCTTTTGCAAGGCTTTGTTTACAAGGATTCAACAACAAATCCATGCGTGTTTCACAAGATGATGGATCTTGATTAAGTTATATCCCAATCGCATGAGTGTGCATACTTTGCTTTTCGTGATGACCTATGTATTGCATCCCTATGTTTTTTAATGGAAGTGGAGATGTGGCATATAATTAAAGTCTAAAGCTACCTCTTACTTAAATAAGCCAAAAAGGATTATTTCCATTAATGTAACTGAAAAGCAAAAGCAAAGATTCCTCACCATCCCCCAATAAAAAGTAGTCTTTACCCTTTTGATCATGTGGAGTTTTACTTTTCTCCAGAAGTTCATATGCTATGCGCATAAACTTTGAACCTAAGTATATGGCATTTGCAAATTGTTGAAGATTTTTGATTAGAGTATGAATTTAATATGTGAGCATAACTAGAAGTGCATGAGATGCCTACTAGGTGCTTATAATTTACTTTTTCTTTAAAAAATTCTTGAAAGTACTTTGAATTTTTAAAATAAACATTAAAGTGTAAAATAACATCTTTCAAACTAATTGAATTAAAAATTTTGAATCTTAAATACTTAACTAGAAATTTAAATCTAAAATGTTTTGAAAAGAGAAGAGATTTTGTCATTTTAACAAAGATGATGATCTCAGCAAAATTAAACTTACATGATTTAAAATAAATACAAAACTACATTAAACATAAAACATTTATTTAAACTTGATGAGACGCGAGCTGCATGTGCCGCGATATCGCGTCTTTCCCTGCGATATCGCGTACGCGATATCATGGTCCGCTGCCA
>MNCI01006276.1:458851-479649 GCA_015680685.1 Gnetum montanum
ATGGTTGAGTGTAGGGGTACCTCACCACTCATCAAAACTAAAAATATATTATGGAATTGCCTGAATAAAAGAAATATTTTTTGATTTTGTTTTGTATCTTAATTAAACCTTGAAGCATACTTTAAAAAAAAAAAACAAGATGACTAAATTTAAAACATACATATAGATGAAGGAGAATTTAAACTGAGAACCATGAGTGCATACTAATAATTGGTAACATTGGTGTAAAAAAATAAAAATAAACAAATGTAGAGAGTTACCTTTGTCTTGAGTCATAATTCTCTATTACTAATTTCATAACTTGCTAGAGCAGTTTTCCGTTTTGAATCTCAAGGGGTTACACTTCATTCAAAAAGTCCTTGCACTAAGTTTTCTCTATTTCAAGCAATTCTATGAAGAACACCTAATTAAGGTACAACTTGACATCTATCTTCTTCTTCTTGATCTACAATGATATGAATTGATCCAAGAATGAACAAGGAGAAATGGAAATAGGAAAGGGTTATAATTTTGATTTGGAAAAATTTTTGGATAGTTTGGGACTCTTTAAAAATACTTTCTTGCAATCATGTACATGAAGGTGGAGAAATAAGGATTCCTCAAGGTGAGGTTGTGACCTATAAGCATCAACACTTACTAGTTTCTTTTTCTCAATTGTTAGATCCTCCTTTGATATTGTAGTTTCTTCCAATACTCATGTCTTCATTCTTTTAAAGTTGGGCTTCTCATGACTCTTTGTATTGCTTTCTTGTTTCGCTCCATGCAACAAAATGCAACATTAACATCCTTTAAAGCCAAAAATATGAGAAGGGGGATGTGAATTCTTAGTCTATGATTTTATAACCAACATTATTTTTCTGTAACTACTTTATGATTCTACAATGTTTTAAACATTTTCATTCTTTTATCAAGTTCTTATCATTAGAGCATAATTACTAATATTATTTTAGATAAGAAATGTTATCATTAAATCAATGTTTCTTAATAGTTTTAAGATTCTAAAGGTTTATAAAAACATACCTCTATCGCAAAGAATACTTACTATGAACATATATTCACTTGTCATGTAAGTTATCACAATTGAAGAAGATAACCACAAGATCATGTGTCTAGGACAGAGAAACACAAAAGTCTATCAAATCATGGTCCCATGCTTGATATCAATATTTGGCCTCCAAGCTTATGTTACATGCAAGTGCAAAAATACCAAAACTAATAGAAATCATAATGATGATAAAATATGTAAAACATAATAAGACACAATGATCATAAATCATACTATGTATTACAAAATCATAAGGTTGACTATAATCTTTAATAATAAGGGTGTTGGAACCCCAGATAATTATAATATAGGTACTCCCTAAGATATATAGTCTAATTAGAACTTTATAACTAAGCATTGCCCATTAGAATTGAATCCATGACTTAGAGCTTTCAAATAAAGAGTCATACTACTAACCTAATACCTCATTGTTCAATAATGACTACAATAATCATAAAATCAACTTGAGTACATGACCATTGGTCACCTTTCACATCAATTTATGAGATCATTCAATATAAGCTACATGAATACTATTGATGAGTGGCGAGGTACCCCTACACTCAACCATATGAATACAAGCGTCTCACGTGCGATTCGGTTGAACTCCAAGGACTAAGTGCTTACGCGCCTTAATGGAACACTTAAGGTTAATCAATCGTTGTCCTCCCAAACTTACTTGTATTGTCACGGTTGTATGGTTAAGTAAGTTTGAGGTATGTGATTTTTATAACTTTTATCTTTTAAACGCCTATGCTAGTAGGGAAAGGTGAAGAGAACTAAATAACTAATTTTCATTAACTATTCACTAACTAATGTTCTAAGTATCCTAGCATCTGTATCCGTTCCCACTTACCGCACACACCCTGAACAAGTGCAACGCTACTGGGATTACCAAACGCTACTCATTACTGGGTTACCAAGCGTTACACACATGCTCGAAGCGGTTGTACTCAATGCACTTAACTATGAGAGTCAAGGGTTGAGAGAGATTAATTATCTAGGAAAGCATTTAAAAATTTAACAATAATTAAATCCTATTTATCTTAGTCCATATGCTGCAAGGTTTATCAGAAAGTTCGTCTTTATTGTCGTACACAAATGTGTGCTCAGGTACAATTTTCTCGAATAAAGATCCGTTCACTTTGAGACTCCTACTGTGGGCACATGGAAATTATTCTAACTCTGGAATGGTAAAACTGCTATAGTTTGGCTAAGGGACTAACTCTAGATGTTTGAACAAGGGAAAGCTGCCTCTTATTTATAGACATGATGACGGGCCGCGATATCTCAGCTCATCATACCCCCATGACTGAATGAAAACTCGTCCTCGAGTTTCTTACAAAATATTGGGAAGTTATGGGATTATTGACTTGAATAATACTAATGGTGAATGGGGTGACATGTGAACGGATCATCATTACAATACATGACAAAATTAGTGTTCATGACAACAAGAGTGAACACTATACACATTTGACATCCAACCTTATTTGGCAGCTGAGAGAGAAGAGAGAAGAGAGAGAGAGAAAAGAAGAAGTCTATTGCTGTCGACACCAAGATTGCGCTTTTCGTTTTTCATCCATAAGTGCGTCATCAATCTTGTTCCTTGCATGACTATTCCAATGCCAATCCATTCCAAGTGTTCCCTCCAGATCCAATCCATTATTGTATGATTGCCATCTGCACACACAAAACAATCTTAAATTAGCAAGGGTAAATGAATCACAATGTAGTTGATACCTTGCCTCAGTGTAAGGCTCATTGTTGTGATATGGCTAATGTAGATCCATAGATATAATACTGGTGACTACCTGAGGTGTAGGGGTTAAGGGAAAATTGAAAAAATTGGACCAGGACCCCCATGACTAAGAGCGAACCTCCGGTAGTGAAAGAATGGAAAAGATAAGGAATAAGAAAGATGGAGAAAAAGAAACAATGACAACGCCGATAAAATGGATGTTGAGGATGGAAATGAACAAAATAGAAGTTGATTGCAAAAATTTTTAAGGGAAAGAAATTAACTGATGCCCAAATAGGAAGGTTAGTGGGTCCTCCCCAAAGTAGGCTCTTGCCCTTAATGCCCTGATAATCCTGCATTCAAAGAGTCTGTAGGCTCTGGGAATGCCATTTGGAAACAAGAGTTAAAGTCTTAACCACAAGAATTTACCAAAAAGAAAATAATGCATCAATCAAGATATGGACTATTGATACAACCGGCAATGAGGTCAAAGATGGAGAAAAAAGGATGGAAAGAAGAGAATGGAATAGAGTCTCAAGGACAAGGTGGTGTACAACCCCTTGTGTGTTAATGGTTAATGTGACTTAGTAGATCTCATTCCAAATCCAGCCTCAAACCATCCACAACCAGTGACTTCGCATTAATACATTTGGCCAATCCATTCTCTCGAAGTAACACAAATGCTTCCACCAAAGAGCCACCACCATTTCGACGAAATGAACAAGGAGAAATTAAGAAGTGAGGAAGGGCCTTAGTTAGAGGGAACATTTTTATTTAGTTCCATAAACAGTGCTTGTAGCCCAGATGATTATTTTGTCTAAGGGGTGTGCTTTAAATTCTCACTGTTTTTTCTATTTTTTTGGCGTTTTGCATGAGAACCACACCATGCAAAGACTTATTATTTTTATTAGCTCAGCTTCCCGATAATGGAGCAACGTCGGAATGGTAAGGAAAACTCAAGAAGAAAACATCCAAGCACCCAAAAGAATGGCTAGCACAAATGCATTAAGTTCCCTTGAAGTCACACCCTTTTCAGCCTTTGAGTCTTTCCTTAGTTTGAGAAATGCCCAGTCATAGATTCATTGATAGTTCTTATTATTGAAGGAAAGGGATTGTACACTTCCAAGCCGAGAGAGACCATAGAAATTTATGGATGCATGGATGATGTGGACTCATTTCCTATTATATCAGAAGAACCATACCTTAGTATCAACATTATAACTCAAAGGTAAAAACCAAACATCAGCAATCAATGGAATACAGTTCATACCATCATCGGGTGCACTTATTAGATGACGAATCAAACAAAATGAATAAACACACAAGGGAACAAAAGAGTATAAACGATGTTGCAAAAAAAAAACAAGAAAAGTTAAAGAAATTTGTAAAACAAAAATATGTAAAACAAAAACTTAAAAAGGGAACTGAGGGCCTCAAATGATTAGCATAGGTGGCCATCTCCCCCATGACTAAGTTGAAAGGAGGAGATCTGAAATAATGAGCGAGGTCATCCTCCCTCCGATGTACTATGTGCATTGACCATTCTTGATTCATGATAAGGTTTGATCTATTGCACATCAGCTAGTATTCTCCTATCGATGCATTCATTTGAATTTTTTAGGAGTTTCCAACTTCCCCAAATTGATGCTTTTAGGTTAAGGGTTGGAAGTTGGCGATACTCTTGCTCCAGTGCATTTATGCTTTCTATGTGGGTGTAAGTTGGTCCCCCAGTTAGTTTCATGCATGTTGGTGGGTTGCTCTCTTGATTAGCTGTCAACCACTAGGTGTCTTCTTGTTGTGTGGTTGCTACATATAGGCACTTGTGTATGTTAATTTTTTGGGCACACCGGTTGCATGCAGGCGATGCTGAACACTCTTGCACGTAATCACCCCTTGTGTCACTGTATGTGATGCATGAAACTTTCTTCTTCTCGATCTTCCCAAAAGTATTTTCCTTAGATATTTCCAGGGAAAGATCATGGATTCCTAGGCATGCGGTTATGGTACTTAGCCATTCCCTTCCCATTATTATTGGAAAGTCCCCTTTGTCATTGTTTACTTATATCACCAGGAAATCAGCTGGATATGACCAACCACATACAATGGTAACAATGTCCTCCACAAGCCCCAAGGGAATAGTGACAGATTGGTCAGCTAGCTCTAAGCAAATATTGCTCTCCTTTAGTGGAGGCAGGTTCTAGGCTTTATACATCTCCTGTGATATTAAGTTGACTCCGGAACCTGAGTCCAGAAGAGCTTTACATGGTTCATTCCTAGCGACTTGGAGATAGATTAAAGGACTTCTGGGGTCTGCGAATTTCCTGGGAAGGTGACCCTCCTTAATCCAGTCAGTGACAGTATGTGTTAACATAACCGTGTGCATTGAGCTCTATTTTTGGTTTGAAGGAAGCTCTGAAGCCTTGTTTGATAGAGAAGTGTTCGAAGGTTCAACCGCTTGTGGTTGTGAGAGCTTGTTTGGGCTATTGGTTCTAAAGAAAGGTATTCTCTTTACATGGTTGTTAGAACCAGTAGCAGGTTGAAGGTTTACAGCTCTCATAGCATTGCGTTGCTATGGTTGAGTGGGGAGTTCCCCTTGCATTGTTGGAGTAGGTGGTAATGGAGCTATCGGTGTGAGAGTTGCGGATGGATTTAGAGGATGGTATGTATGTGGTGTGTCCCCTCTAGGAGAGGGATTCCTATAATACTCCCAAGCTTGGTAGTGACGTTGTGGTGTCACGTGACCAACAGAGTCACATGGAGAGATTGGCTGCTGCACGTAGTAGCCATATGGATCCGGTTGCCGATAAGGGTATTGTTGCCTTGGCGGTGGCATCCCCCATGACTGTGGGTATTACTACTACTGGTGTTGCTTAATAGGTTATGGCAGAGTTCCACTTGGATAATACATTAATGGTTGGTGGAACTACCTTAGGTTACCTTGGGGATAAGGTAACCATCAGGGTGCTTGTCGTTTGTTAAGTTGTAGGTTAAGTGCATACATCCCAGACTCTTGCAGATGTGAAATTACTGGGCAACATCCCTTAGAATGGTCATACTAGCATATCTCACATCCACCGTCATTGTCTATATCAAAATCCACAACCTCTTTGGTGGTGGCCATTTTACCCTTACCTTTGTTATGTGCATGGTCCAAATCCCTCTTTTTCTTTTTATCGTAGTCACTACTTTGCTTCCTAGACTCCTCTATGATTTTGAGAACGGTTTCAAATATACTATCTAAGGAGTCCCACATTTGGTCTACCTTTGTTGACACTTCTATTGTTAATTTTTGAAGTGGAAAGGTTTTCCTATTCACCATCTCTTCGAGTGGTGACTCTTCCTCCTCCTCACAGAATCTTACTCCCCTTTTTCAGAGGGAAGGATCGCAGTTGTACTCTTCCGCACTTTCTCTCTTACATAGCTCCCCTTCTTCCTTAGCTACTTGCTCCAACAATCTATGAACCTGATTGGACCTAAGCTTCTATAATCTTCCTTGGGCATATGTTCTAAGGGTTATCCTGGTTTCATGCCTAAGTCCATCTTTGAGATGGCGTAGTTGATCCTGCTGCAAGTAACCATGGCCTAGGCAACGATGTAATAATGCATAATAATGGCCCATGGCAGCGTCTAAGGATTCATGATTTTCCTGCTTCCATCCTTGGATTTTCTTCTGTAGGTTAGACACTTAGGAGTATATTTGGTATTTATCATTAAACAGTTCTAACATCATACTCCACCTCCTAATGGTCTTTGGTTCTAAGGACAGGTACTAGCTTTTCACTTCCTTTACTAGTGTCCTTGGGAACAACTTTAGTTTTTGCCACTCGTTTTCAATGTTCTGCAAGGCACATGCATCATGGAATGCTTGTAGATGGTTTTGAGGATTAGCGTTGCATCCCCCCTCAAATCGTGGGTTGTTATTCATGTCTAATCTCTTGATCCTGCTATCTTTATGGTGCCTTGTGGGAATTCTTACAACCTTCGTGATGTCTAACATGCTTTGGGTTGCAAGTAGGGGTTCTTCATGGTCATTTCTTTCGTAGCATTTGTGATGTCTACACGGTTCCCTACTCTCCCTTCTTCTATGTTGTGATTCTCTAGAGTTCCCTCGTCCTCTCTCTCGACTCTCTCGTCGAGGTTTCTCACTTTGTTTACCCTTATCCTTACCGTTAGGATCCTTATGATTGCGTCTTGATACTGAAGGAGAGGGTGAATGTGATGATGAAGGGGAAGAAGAAGGAGAACCATCACCATGATGATGTTTCCTAGCTTCTCTTCGGTGGTCTCGGCCCCGATTGTGATGACGATCAGAATGCTCGTCCTTATCATGTGTTTGTATTTTCCTGTTGAACACTTGGTGTTCGTGGGGATCAAAACCAGGATTGTGAATCGTGGAGTGAAGGTTCTGATACACCACCTCATCATCATCGTTAGGAGGGGGAACATCGTTTTGTGGGAAACCTATTAAAATAGGTTCACCACCCTTAATTTTGCTTATGACGAGTGAAGCATTATGGGGCCCTTTGCCCTTCAAAGATGTGTGGTAACTCTCCAGTTGCAAGTCCCGTTGACGTTGCGCTTCTGTGGGATGGTAGTCCCTTATGTTGTAATCACATGCAACATAATCTGCATACAATTGTGACATGCCTATCTGAGCAAGAGCACGAAGGAGCATGTTGGGGACTACTCAGCCTGGAGGCAACACTATGTTATCCTCCAAGTCTCTCCAAAGAAGTTGTTCATCTTGATGGAGAATAAAGGTAAAGTTGGGTATATACTCATCATGATGAATGTATACCACATGGAATTGTTGAGGAACTGGCGAATTTTGGTTATGTGTGTTGTGCCACCGACTGTCTCTAGTATTGTTCATAGGCAATGAAGTGCTTTTGTGCGAAGAAGAAGATATTTTTATCTTGTTCGGTGTGCTATTTACCATTATCTTATTTTTCTTTTGATCAACCCTAAGGGTTCATTCTAGCTTCCCAATGATATGGATGATCTCCTATGTTCTACATAGCGCACAAACAACTAAGTCCCCGATAACGGCGCCAATGATGAGTGACGAGGTACCCCTACACTCAACCATATGAATACGAGCGTCTCACGTGTGATCCGGTCGAACTCCAAGGGCTAAGTGCTTACGCACCTTAATGGAATACTTAAGGTTAATCAATTGTTATCCTTCCAAACTTACTTGTATTTTCATGGTTGTATGGTTAAGTAAGTTTGAGGTATGTGATTTTTATAACTTTTATCTTTTAAACGCCTATGCTAGTAGGGAAATGTGAAGAGAACTAAATAACTAATTTTCATTAACTATTCACTAAATAATGTTCTAAGTATCCTAGCATTAGTATTCGTTCCCACTTGCTGCACACACCTTGGACAAGTGCAACGCTACTGGGATTATCAAACGCTACTTTTTACTGGGTTACCAAGCATTACACACGTGCTCGAAGCAGTTGTACTAAATGCACTTAACTATGAGAGTCAAGGGTTGAGAGAGATTAATTATCTAGAAAAGCATTTAAACATTTAAAAATAATTAAATCCTATTTAGCTTAGTCCATATGCTGCAAGTTTTATCAGAAAGTTAGTCTTTATTACCGTACACAAATATGTGCTCAGGTACAATTTGCTCGAATAAAGATCCGTTCACTTTGAGACTCCTACTATGGGCATATGGAAATTATTCTAACTTTGGAATGGTAAAACTGCTATAGTTTGGCTAAGGGACTAACTCTAGATGTCTGAACAAGGGAAATCCACCTCTTATTTATAGACATGATGGCAGGCCGCGATATTGCGTACGCGATATTGTAGGGGCCAACGCGATATCGCGGCTCATCAACTATAGATTATAATTTGTACTTATGATCCCAATCCAAATTATCTTTAATATAATAGCCATTAATATAGAGGATATTGTAGAGAATGAGATTTATAATAATATTTATGAAGGAGACATGCTCCTTTAAAATCGTAGTTAGCCATAACTTTTGAATTTTTACTTCCATTTTTTTTGGAATATGGAAGGAAATAGAAAAAATAAGGATATTTTTTAATACATGAAGGAAAGAAAATCGATAAGGGAAAGTTTTTTTTTCTAAATATGAGGGAATAAATGGTTCGAACTTGGGGTTGATGAGTCTAAGTTTTTCCCTAAATGGTTTTATTTTAGGGTTAAGAGGTATTGTATGTGTCCTCACAAGAGGATTAAAAATTTTAAGATCTTCATAAGTAGAAGTTAAGACATCAGTGATTTCATGTAATAAATTAGTTAACTTTGTTTCTTATTTGCATGTAGGTAAGATCTTATTTTCATAAGATATTGTTAACATTTCTTTTGAGTTTGGATTATTTTTGTTGTTGATGACATTTTTCAATTAATATTTTTAGATATCTATTTAGTTTTGTATGTAAATCATCAAACAAGCTTCTTGAGTTGCTATTTCAAAAGAGATTTTATTTAAAAATATGATATCTTTTGATATATCTTCTTCATTAATTTGGGATAATTTAAGACACTGATCATTAAATTCATCCTAAAAAAATAAAAATTGAGAAATATGATGATCATAATCAAAAATTTAGAATGAAAGAATATTAAGTGGGATGGAATAAGAGTTAACCTTTTCTATAATAATTTTTGAATCCCAAGATTATATTGAAATGAAATATCTAAATTACATCAAAAATGTAATTTTCTTCTCTTGAAACATGTTCAATAAATATTTGATCAAATTCCTTGAAAAGTTCAAAGACATATGCTTTATATGATATCATGGTTGAATCTTTGTCTTCTAAATTTCCATTAATTTAATTTACTATAAGTTAAGAGATAATGTAAATTTTAAGTTTTGATAAATTATTGTATTGGTCTAGTTTGATCCCATGAATAAGCACTTCATACTCAACCATGTTATTTGTCATTAGTCATATGAAATTGATAGCTTTAAGGATAAGATCTTTGCTAGGAGGTATAAGCATGATTCCTACTCTATATCATTTCTTAGAAAAAGCTTCATCTACTCTTAATATCCAAGTATTTAAATTACTGTAATAAGAAAAATTTGCTCTTTGATCAATGTAGACATTATCTTATGAAAATTGATCCATCCCCTAATGTTTCAATGGTTAGAATCTCATTTATATATTTATCTTTTTCTAGTGGTGGAGGATCCTCAAAAAGGAAATTTTTTCCATCATGTTGATGATAAGGTAGGGTATCTTCATAATTTTCTTCAAATTCTCTAAAATTTTGATAATATTGTGTGGAATATGTATAGGTGTAAGGATTACTTTAGAAACTTCACTAGCACTTTCATTTATAACATATTCCCCTAGGCCATCTTCAATAAAAAAGTTATAGTTTTGATTTTTAGTTAATTCATTTTGTTGATTAAAAGTGGTAACCACATGTTTATAAAAAGGTACTCTAGGTATAAAAACATACTCAAATTTTTCTATAATAGTAATTTATAGTTCTAAATAGTCTAACCTAAAGAATCCCTCAAGCTAGGCTCCAAAAGTTCATGATAAGAAAACACTATAAGTGGATTGCATATCTATCACTAAAATATCTACGTAATATGTGAAACTTGGGTATTGTTTAACTTGCACCTTTACTCTTTTAAAGATCCTTCCACTTATATGTTAGATCCATCAAGTTGGATGACACCTTTTATTTGTGATAGCATTTACACTCCTAGCATTTTATATAGCTCTAATAACATGACACTAATAGTTGCACTAGAATCCATTATGTAATTATGAATGTTTTTATCCAAAATGATTAAAGTCATTAGAAAAGGATGTTAATCTTACTTGATTAATGTGAAATTACTTGAATTGTGCATTGATAAGGCATTAAGATTTTCTGAAAAATGAATTTATTTTTAGTTGTGAAAGATTTTTCTTTCTTCAATTTCGGTATATTGATCATCTTTTAAATCACATCCTCTATTTAATTAAACTATAAAAGATCATACACTGAAATTTTAGCTTTAACTCTTTTTAAATATTCAATTGAATAATAAAATTTGTATTCATTCCTAACTTCTTATTGAGGTGCATTTCATTGAAGTATGAAAGGTTTATTCGATTGTTGGTGAACATTTATTTAGATTGATGAAGCATTAATGTGCCGCATTGACGAGCCCCTGTTGATGTGGCCTTGTCGATGGGGCCCCATCAATGTAGTACCATAACAAACTATAAATACAAGCTTCTAATCATGTTTATGGGAATGCAAGTCATATTAGTAGCTGAACTCTTGCAGTTTGTTCATTTGAAAGTTAGAATATTTCTCACGAGTGCCCGTAGCAGGAGTCATTGAGTGTATGGATCTTTATTCAAGCATTGTTGTACCTGAGCACAATAGCAAGTATGACAATAAAGATGAGCTTTTTGATAAACCTTGCAGCATTCTGGATAGCTTAGATATTTTATTCATGCAGTTAATGCATTCAGTTAATTATTTAATGTTCATTAGTAATTAAGCTAATTAGGTGATTAAGTAAGATAAGCTAAATAGATTAAATACATAAGTATGACCACTTTGAGCGTAACACATATTCGCTTGATAATCCCAGCAGTGTTATTGCATGGTACGCCTAGTAGCGTAGTACTTGGTAACCCAATAGTGGATACATGGGTTTAGGACGTGTACAAAAAGTGGGATCGGATGCTTATGATAGGACTAGTTAAAGATTACTTACTTAGTTAAATTAAAATCGTTATTAAATTACTTTATCTCTCTTTATATGCACCAAAACCATAAAACACAAAATGATAAAAATCATATGTGTCAGTTATAGTTAACCATACCATTATGCTTCACAAGTGTAATCGAAAAGACAACGAATGACCTTAGGGCAAGGTTCACTTCCTAGAAGACTAGTGCATTAGAAACTATAAAGTCCATGAAATTCGACCAGATCACGCATGAATGCTTGTGATTCGTATGGTTGGGCATAGGGGCACCCTTCACCACTCATCAAAGATGACTCTACTTGATTATTTAAGTTGATTTAACTAGGATTTCTCTTATTTGGAGGGGTATATGTATTAATTTTACTTTATTGTGGAGAGGTATTCATGATATTACTAAGTCTATAATAGCAAGTGTTATGTGGATTTGGATCACTTACCATGACTTGTTCATATGAAGTGACCTCTTCATTATCATTTTTATGAGGAATGTTGAGAACCATAATAGGAGCCTTATTGTTTTGTTGACTTTCAGAGTTATTGTCGTATAATGCTAAAATTTGTGACCAAGTTCTTTTCTACTATTGCCTAGTATTATAAAGATGATAATAATCATTAGAAATCAAAACATTAGCTTGCTCAATTACTAGGAATATTTTTTTATTCTTTAGTTTTAGTTCTACAACTTCATTGGAAATTTTTTAAGAGAAGTTAATAGTTGAATAATTTGATTTTGTTGGTTTTCCATTGGATCGGTAAATTTGTTTGGATTTATAATAGATTAGATTAAAGCTCTTCATTGATCATTATTTAAACCAATACCTCCTGGTAGGAGTGAAGAATAAGTTGGATTTTGGAACATATTATTTATTAGTTGCAAAGTTTGAAGAGGATTGAGAATTTGAAAAATATAATTAGTTGATAGGAAAGCTTGCATTACATGGGACTACTAATCCTAATCATTCCAAACTAAGTTTAAATGCTATTCATTAAGGTAATTTTTCAAGTTTGACAACTTTAGTCATTGCTTCTTGTGATTCTTTGATGTTGTGATTTGATTTGAAGGCATAAATTTTAAAAAAATGAATAAATGGTTGTAAGGAAGACGTTGTGAATATCATCAAGTCAAGGATGCATCTCATTTGGTATAGAAGTTAATTGTCAAAGAAACCTTAAGTTACAATTACGAATATTTTTTGAATGTAGTTTTCTTAGGTTTATAAAGTTACTTGATGCTAAAGCAAGACTTGTAAACTCAAAGTTGAAGTTTGAGGAGGGTAATAAGAAAATGGGGATTCCCCCTTTGGAGATGATGCTCTGTAATATTTAGGAGGGTAGTAGTGGTGTTAGAAAAAAGCATGATTGGAATAGTCACCTAGAAAGATAGGTTGCTAAACATAATACCCATAAGGATCTAGCTAGCAATAAGGATACTGCTGCCTTGGAGGTGGCATCCCCCACAACTATGGTTGTTGCCACTGCTAATATTTCTCATGAGGCTAAGGTCATGCTCCACTTGGATAGTAGGCTTGTTGGTGGAACTGTTGGTACTTGCCTTGAGGATAAGAAGACCTCTTAGATGTCTGTCGTTTGGTTAATCTAGGATTCAATGCATATATCCCAAATTCTTGTAAGTGTGAAGAAAGAGGGCAACATCTCTTAGGATTTTCATACTGGTAGATGTCACATCCCCCATTAGCAGATTTGAAATTCGCAACCTCTTTTACTACAATAGCCTTACCCTTAGCCTAGTGATGATCACATTGAGCTTTCATTTCTTTCTTCTATTACATTCACTACCTCCTTAATCTCTATTCTCCTTTGCAATTCTCAGACTAGTTTGAAATTTTTCATCCAATGAGTCCCACATCTTATTAACCTTACTTGTTATTTAAGAGATAGATTTTTAGATCGGTAAGATTTTTCATTGCACCACTTTATCAAGTGGTGCCTCCTTCTTATTGTCACAAAAATGGGCCTCCCTTTTGCAGAGGGAGGGATTCATGTTGTACTCTTCTACACTTTATCTCTCTTTCGACTCCCTCTCTTGTTTAGCCACTTACTCTATGAGCCTTTCGATCTAATGGATCCTTAGCTCAGACAGTCTTCCTTGGGCATAGACCCCAAGGGTTCTCCTTGTTTTAGTATAAAGCCTATCTATGATATGGCATAGCTACTCCCTTTGAGAATTGCAATGGGCTGGGCATCGATGCAACACAGAGTAGTACCTAACCATGGTTGCATCCAAGGAATCATGTGTACCTTTCTTCCATCCTTGGATTTGCCTTCTCAAGTTGGACACTTGGAAGTACATCTGGTACTTGTCATTAAATAGTTTAAGCATTGTACTCCATCTCTGAATTAATTCTAGTTCTAAGGATTGGTACCAACTTTCAGCTTCTTTGATGAGTATCCTAGGAAACAACTTTAATTTTTGCCATTCATTCTTCATGTTCTCTAAGGCAAAGGCATCATAAAAGGCTTGTAGATGATTTTGTGGATTTGAATTATATCCCTCTTTGAACTTAGGGATATTATTCATATTTAAAAATTTGATTCAACTATCTTTCATGTGCCTTGTTGGTATCCTAATAACCCTCACAATGTTCAACATGTTTCTTGTAGCAAGTAGGGGATCATCATAGTCATAATGGTCTTGATTGGATATCCCTTATTTCTTTGTGATGGTCACTTAATTAGTTGTGCCCATGGTCTCTACTATTGTAGTGGGATTTGCAATCATCTTTGTCCTGTTGATCACCTCCATCATAGTTCTTATTGCCTATACAGCTCTAATTGGAGTTGGAGAGGGAAGAAAATGAGGAAGATGAAGGCAAAGAGGAAGAAGAACTAGCACCAAAATAGTACTTGCTACTCCCTCTTCTCTGGTCCCTGCCATGATCACCATGTTTGTCCTTGTCTTGATGCTTGCTATTGCTCCTACTTTAACTACCCCCTTTCGAGGCCTCCTACTCTTGGGATCCATTCTTTCCAAAACTAAGGTTGTCCACAGTGGACTATAGACATCGATTAAGGTTCTTCTCATTAAAAATAGGAGGAGAATCTATGTAACATGAGGTCCTTGAAAAGAAGTCCTCACTTTCCTTTTGTGTCTGCATGAACAAATGAGTAGGGATTTTTTTTATCTTTTGAGGTCTCATATCAACTTCCATTTGTTGATCTTTCTTCTTCTATGCCTCCATGGGATGATAATCCCAATAGGCATGATCATACACTTCATACTCTACGTTGACTCTTGCGATGCCCAATTTGATGAGATTGTTGGGTAGCATTGCAGGAACAAATTAGTCTAGAGACAACATGATGTTGCCTTTCATGTCCCTCCACTACAACTATTCATCCTGGTTCAAAATGAAGGTGAAGTCCAAAGTGTAGGCATCCATATGCATATAGATTACCTTAACCTATTGTGGCATGGGTGATTTCTAGCCTTCTTACCTTGGATTAGAATTGGCTAGGAATGGTGGCAAAGTCTTCCCTATAAGAAGAAGCCATGTTAGTGCTCATAAAAAGAAGAAAAATAGTGTGCTTTTATTATTCTTTGTTATCTTAATAATTTTAAATTTAAGCCCTTCACAATGTCATTAAGTGATTTTTACTAACTTCCTAGGTAGCACACTTTGTTAACTAGAATCCTCAGCAATGGTGCCAATGATGAGCAATGAGTATACCCTACGCCCAATCATACAAATCACAAGCATTCACTTCGTGATCTATGAACATGAGTATTATCTTCTTGGTTCCACTTGTGTAGGTACAAGTGTATGGTTAAGTGCAACCATGACACATGATTTATATAATTTTATAAGTTTATCTAATTTATTCTAAGTGTAAAACGAAGTGATTAAATATTAATTAATATAATAAACTATATAATCTTGTAAGCTATTTCCTAACACAAGTAGCCGATCCCACCTACCATACACATCCTGAATGTGTTACAGCGCAACTGGATTACCAAGTGCTAACACTACTAGGATTACAAGGCATTAACATTATGCTTGAGGTGGTCGTACTTATGTGTGTTAACTAATCATATTTAAGTAACTAAAGATATGGAAGTAAATTACATGAATATTAAAGTGCATTAAAGTAAAAATTAATCTATTTCCAAATGCTACAAGGATTTCTAAGAAATTAATCTTTATTGGCGTTACACAGAAGTGTCCAAGTACATCAATGCTCAAATAATGATCTATGCACTTCTTGAGTCCTACTATGGGCACTTAGAAAATATTCTAACTTTCATGAAAATAAACTACAATAACTTCCCTAAGATATTGATTAATTGATGCCATAAATGTGGTGGGTACGCCCTTCTATATAGGTAGACCCAAACACCACATCGATGCATCATGTCCTGCATCGAGAGAAAATTGATGAATCATTCATTGCTTTCTTTCCACTACTCTTGATATCCTTCATAGAGGAGAGTTGCTAGTTGAAAATCATTAGGCCCAAAAAAAAAAGATGCTTAGAAGAACAAAGAGTCCACTCTTCTCTATTCAACAATCCTACACACACAAACAAAATAGAAAAAAAAAAACAAAAAGTAAAAGCAAGAAGGTTAAGAAAGCTAATATTCTGTAGTTAGAAAATCTACTAGGTTGTTATGCTTACCATCAACATATTCAGTGGTAAATTCAAAATTTGCTAAGTATAATGTCCATCTAATGAGCCTAGTATGGGATACTTTATTTAGGGTTTTATTACTTAATAATTTTTAAAAATGTTTTAGTCACTTTTAATAATAAAATGAGTGTTTTGTAAAAACAACCTAAACTTTTCAACACCCTTGATTATGACCAAAATTTCTTTGTACGTACTATGATAGTTTAGCTTCAGCCATGTGAACTTACCTGAAGCATATCAACAAATTTGTATGACATTTTATTTTTTCTCCTTAAGACTAGCCCCCCAAAATTCATTTGAAGCATCTATTTCAAGGATGAGTTTCCTGTTTGTTGGAAGCCTCAATCTTAAGAGATTCTTCACTTGTCTTTGAAATGCTAGATAATGGCTTTGTGTTGGGCTATCCATGATGAGGGTGATTCACCAAGTTTTTCATTAAGTAGCTTTCTATTTTTGGCCAAATCTTTGTAGAATCCTAAGATGTAATATACAAAATCCAAAAATCTTTGAAGTTGTGTTTTGTCTCTAAGCTCATTAGGAAACTTACTAATAAATTCAAGAGTATGAGGTTGCAAATCTATTTTTCCTTCTTGAGTTTCTAGACTTAAAAACTAGATTGAGTCTTAGATGATTGCCATCTTAGTGGGTGATAGGACTAACCATTTTTGTCAATTAAGTCTTTGAACACTTGTTCGTGTTCTAGGTGTTGTTGAGGATTCTTGCTCATGATTAAAATGTCATCTATGTATGCTAAAATAAAACTATAACTACTAAATATCTAATCCATACATTTTTGGAATATTGATGGAGCTAAATTTATTCTAAATGGAAGAATTTTCCATTCATATAAAGCACTGGGTACTATGAATGGAGTTTTCCATTGATCTTCAAGTTGAACCTATATTCGCCAAAAACCAGATTTTAGATCAAAATTTAAATAAAAATTTGTATGCGAAAACCATTGAAATAAATCATCTTTATTTGGAATTAGATGTTGTAGTGGCTTCATTAAATTGTTCAGAGGCTTGTAATTAACAATTAATCATTTCTTTCTTCTGACCTGTTCAGCTCATTTATTGATGTAAAAGGTAGCACACAGAAACATACTATTGCTAAGTTAGATGAGCTTTTTCTCTAGTAATATGTTGATATCCTTGTCATATTCTTATTTTAATGGTGGTGGCATTCCAATGTGGTGAGCTTTAGCTTTAATCATTATGTTGTCCTTTAGTTCAATGTTATACCAATGCTCTTTCTTATTTCTAAAGATGGTTGGATCATTACTTGCTAACTTTTGTAACTCTTATTTTATATTACTAAAATTATCTTCAAAATTTCTAATATTATTAATAACCCATTATGTATTAGGTTATTTTGGGGCTTTTTTTGTTCAAGAAATCTTCTATGGTATTTAGTTTGTCAAGGAAACTTTGTTCTAGTAGTTCATACAAAAGTTGGTCCTATGGTGTAAATTCCAAGGACTTCTAAGTTATCTATTCCTATCAAAAGGTCATGGCTTCTCATTTCATAGTGGATGACTATGAGATGGACTATTTTACCATTTAGTGGGATAGGAATAGTAGTTGTATGAGTACTAGCTACTTTTTGTGTATTGAACTTAATGTATGACTTCAGGGTTTCTTTCTACAGAGTTTTTGGCATAATATACCATTTTAATGATATTTCAGCTCCTAAATATATTAACACATCTATTGGATAAGCTTTATAATTCTTAATCTTAATAAATAAAGTACATATAGGTAAATTTGTTCTATGGTTAGAGTTAGCATTTACTGTCAAGATTGGCATAGCTTGGATTTCCTTCTAATATTATTCTTGGTGGAAACTCTCTTCTACTCTCTCTAATTCTACTAATTCATTTATTTCCATTTGTATGAATCTCTTTAGTTGTTGTATCCTTAATAGAAACTCGTTTAATTCTAGTGGTCAGAATTGTGATTGACATTGCTCTTGATGGTAGGGTTCTTCATACTCATCTAGTTGTTCTTCTCACTTATGGTAAGATTCTTGTTGGGGTTGTGAGTTTGGGAATTTGAACCATCATTTTTTGATTATCATTTGTTGTTAAGCCATTTGAGCTTCCTTATCTTGAACTCGCTTGTTGAGTGCCATGATTTTATTAATTTCGTAGATTAGCTACTTAGCCTTTTCTTTTTGCAACTTTTTCAATTCTAATTGTAGCATTTGGTACACTAGATCTCTTTCTACTACATCAAGACAATCTTGTGACATTTTTAGTGTATTTATAGAGCACACATAGTAATTTGAATTGTCATCATTATTAGTGTAATGTTGATTGGGATCATAATAAGAATCACTAATAACATAATGAGAATACTCTTTAGATTTTATCAGTATATCTCCTGGTTGAAACGCTACATTTTCATTTACAAAAAAAGCATAGTATTTTTTTGACAAATTATATTCTTCAATAAAATTACTCTATGCTGATGTTTATGATTTTTTAGGTAGTCTCATGCGTAGTGGTTATCTCAACATAAAAAATAGCAAACATCATCCCTAGGAAGTTTAGTTTTATGATGTTTGAACATACTATGAAAGACCTTGTCAAAATATTTTTTTAGATTCCATTGTTTCTTTTTATGTTGGCAACATGTAGACTTATGACATTTTGGCCAATAAGATAGCTCTTTCTTTGGCAGCTTAAAACTAAAATTTCTATAGCATATATGATAACAAAAAGAGTGACCTAAGGCTTTCCTTGTTTTCTTCATCTATTTTTGTGCTTGTATATCTTAACATATGGTCATATTACTGTGTTCTAAAAATTGCCTAATTTCGTTAAAGCTTAAGGCTTCTATGGTTTTTCCTACAAAATTCAATTCATGTTTATATTTATCTGTAAAGGTTTCTAGGAAAGACCCTAAGAGGCTTTGTTTAGTTGTACCATCAAGAGCTAACTTACCTCTATAGTACCAATCTTTCATTTGATCCATATAAGGTTCAAAGTCATGAATATTTTTTAATTTGGACCTTAAGAATCATTCTATATATCTATCATCATAATCAATCTTACTTCCAATAAATTATTTTGTGATAACACTGATAAATTATATTGGGGGTCCATCTTCTAGTTGATTTCTAAGTTTAGGAGAAACTTGATTCCACCATCTTCTCCAAAGTTGAAGACTACATTTTGCATTGTGTGTTTTAGCATTTTTCTTTTTAGAATTACTTGTCTATCTATTACACCATTTATTTGGTTAAGTAATTTTCGTTTATATATAGGTTTGAGGTTGTCCATGTAATATTTGAGATCTTTTTCACTCATAAGTAGAGAACTTACTTAAGGGTAATCTTCTGGTGGAGCGACGAGGTGTTATTCTTCTTCTTTCTCATGATGGTCATGATTCATGACATGGGAAGATTTGTCAGTAGTGTTGATCAATTTAACTTTATCTTTTTCTTCATGTGTTAATTTAGTTTTGCTAGTATTAATTTGTCTTCTAAGGTGAGTCCTAGTTGGTAAGTTTATATTAGTACCATAAGCTACAATGATAATATTTTTACTATGCATACTTAGTGGGCTAATTTTCTTTTTCTTTGGTACCCATTTCTATATTATTGAATTCATATCTTTAGTATCATGTTCAGACCGTTTCACTTTTGTAAGACATTTTGTTGTATTATAGTGAATAGATAGAAGATGGGAATTTGCCCAATTGTATAATCTTATAGTGTCTACTAGAGGATATACATAAAGTTTTTGGTATATCGTATGAGGTTTTTCTGTAGGTGTTTGATGAGAGCGGTTACTCTAGTAGTTCTTCTAATTATTAGAGTGGTTACTCTAGTGGTTACTTTAGCAGTTATTCTAATTATTAGAGTGGTTACTCTAATTATTAGAGTAGTTGCTCCCAAGCCTATAAATACAGTGCCGAGGCACACAATTGAAGGGAAGTCCTTTAGGAGTCAAGAAAGGGAAGTCTTTCAGGAGTCAAGAAAAGAAGTCTGGGAGGAGTCAAGAAGGGGAAGTCTCTCAAGAGTCAAGAAGTGAAACTCTTGTAGTTTGTTTGAAGGTTAGAGTATTTTCCAAGTGNCATGCACTGCGCTTTTCCAGAACACTAATTCGTCCAACTCTAACCATTTAAATATTATGGAAAAATCTCAAATTCTTCGCCTTGTGCATTTCCAAATTTTATCTCANATTAATTAAATGAGAATAAGTACATGATCAAAATCTGAACATATTGATGGATGAATAGGGAGAAGAACAATGACAAATGCGAGTGTTGAAAGAAAACATCTTGAAACATAATCTTTCTCAGGGTGTGGGAGTACATGCCAGAGAAGGGAGTACATGCCAAAGAGCTACCAAATGCTGGGGATCCTTAGGAACTGTGAGTTTATAAGACCAGGAGAACAATAAAGGGCTCNCAGTTCCTAAGGATCCCCAGCATTTGGTAGCTCTTTGGCATGTACTCCCTTCTCTGGCATGTACTCCCACACCCTGAGAAAGATTATGTTTCAAGATGTTTTCTTTCAACACTCGCATTTGTCATTGTTCTTCTCCCTATTCATCCATCAATATGTTCAGATTTTGATCATGTACTTATTCTCATTTAATTAATAAAATTCTCTTTTTGGGGTCCGACACCCCCC
>MNCI01006285.1:1650-36366 GCA_015680685.1 Gnetum montanum
GTGGCATCCTCCATGACTGTGGGTATTGCCACTACTGGTGTTGTCCAATGGGTTGTGGAGGCGTTCCACTTGGATAATATGTCAAGGGTTGGTGGAACTGCCTTGGGTTACCTTGTGGGTAAGGTAACCTTCAGGGTGTTTGCCGTTGATTAAGTCTTGGATTTAATGCATACACCCCAGACTCCTGCAGATGTGAGATAATTGGGCAACATCTCTTAGGATGGTCATAATAGTAGACCTTACATCCACCATCATCATGTGATTCAGAATTTACAGCCTCATCGGAGATAGGAATTTTTCCCTTACCCTTGTTATGTGCAGGGCTTAAGTTTCTCTACTTGGTTTTTCCTTTGTCACTATCTTGCTCTACCTTAGACTCTTCTACGATTTTCAAGACTGTTTCAATTCCTGAGTCTAAGGAATCCCACATTTGGTCTACCTTAGCTGATACCTCAGTTCTTAACTTTTGGATCAGCATGGTTTTTCGGTTCACCAACTCTTCAAGTGGTGACTCATCCTCCTCATCACAAAATTTCACTCCCTTCTTGCGAAGGGAGGGATCGCAGTTGTATTCTTCCGCACTTTGTCTCTTACGTAGCTCACCCTCTTCTTGTGCTACTTGTTCCAACAAACTTTCAACTTCATGGGCTCTTAGTTGGGAGAGTCTCCCTTGGGTGTAAGTCCCAAGAGTTCTTCTTATTTCATTCCTTAGCCCATCCACGATGTGGCGAAGTTGATCCCGCTTAGCGTACCCATGGCCCGGGCAACGATGTAGCAGTGTATAGTAATGGGCCATGGCAGCATCCAAGGGTTCATAAGCACCTTGTTTCCAGCCTTGGATCTGCTTACGCAAGTTGGACACTCTGGAGTACATTTGATATTTGTTGTTAAACAATTCAAGCATCGTACTCCACCTCCTGATGGTTTTCGGTTCTAAGGACCGGTACCAGCTCTCTGCTTCTTTGATGAGTGTCCTTGGGAACAACTTGAGCTTCTGCCACTCATTATCTATATTTTGCAAGGCACATGCATCATGGATTTCCTGTAAATGATGTTGAGGATCAGCGTTGTATCCCCCTTCAAAATGTGGGATATTATTTATGTCCAAATGCTTGATCCTGCTGTCCTTTAAGTGCCTTGTGGGGATCCTAACTGCCTCTGTGATGTCTAGCATGCTTCGGGTTACGAGTAGGGGTTCATCATGATCATCTCTTTCATGACGTCTATGATGTCTTCGTGGTGGTTCCCTACTTTCCCTACGTCCTTGCCCTTGTCCTAACTCCTCTCGACCTTCTTGTTGAGGTATTTCATCTTCCTTTTTAATTTTACCCTCTCCATTATGCTCACGATGGTTGCGCCCAAATGTGGAAGGAGAGTGTGAATGGTGAGATGAAGGAGAAGAGGAAGGGGATCCATCATCATGGCGATGTTTCTTACCTTCTCTTCCGCTGCTTTGGCCCCGATCGTTGTAATGATCTAAGTGTCCGTCCTTAGTGTGAGTGGTTGTTCCTGCCGTGAACAGTTGGTGCTCACAAGGATCAGAGCCTGTAGCATGTACAGTTGATCGAAGGCCCTGATGCTTTACCTCTTCACCAGAGTGAGGAGGAGGAACATCTTTTTCGAAACCCATTGTGAGGGGTTCCTCGTCTCCTATTTCACTAAGAACATGGGGGACCTTTCCCTTTCAACAATGAATGTTGGCTCTTCTGCCTTTCGTCCCGAATACGTTGGGCATTTGTGGGATGATAATCCCTCATGTCATAATCTTTCGCAACATATTCAGCAAATAGCTCTTGCATGCCAATTTGTGCTAAGGCACGGAAAAGCATGTTAGGGATAGATCTATTTGGGGGTAACACAATGTTACCTTGCAAATCTCTCCATCATAGTTGCTCATCTTGACGGAGAATAAAAGTAAAGTCAGGGACATACTCATCAAGATGAGTATATGTGACCTTAGATTGTTTAGGACATGGCTGATTTGGGTTATGCGTATGATGCTGACTGTCTCCTGTGTTGTCCTTAGGTGAGTTGATTTCATGAGAAGAAGCCATCCTAATGGTGTGTTGTTTATCATTATTTTATGTTCTTGATTAATTGATTAACCCAAAGGTTCATTAAAGCTCACAACGATGTGAGTGATATCCCTTATGTTTAATTGGCGTAAAAAAAAACACTTAGTCCTCGGCAACGGCGCCAATGATGAGTGGCGAGGTACCCCTACACTCAACCATACGAAACGAGCGTAGCACGCGTGATTCGGTCGAACTCCACAGACTAAATGCCTAAATGCCCCATGGAACACTTGTTGTTAATCGTTCGTTGTCTTCCCAGGCTTGCTTGTATGTGTCACGGTGTATGGTTAAGAAAGTCTGAGGTATATGATTTTTTTGGTGTTTTTTGGTTTATCTCCTAAGCTATGAGGGTGAAGGGTTGAGAAACTAACTAACTCTAACTATAACACTAAGTCCTAGCGTCAGCATCCGTTCCCACTTGCCATACACACCCTGAACTGTGCAACTGTGGCTACCAAACGCTAATCGTTACTGGGATTACCACACATGATGCATGTGCTCGAAGCGGTTGTACTGAGGTACTTAAGTAACCTAAGTGTGACAAGCAGCCGATTCCTTGGCTAGTTGGACACATCCGTAGATGCTTGTAATCAAGTCGTACTTGTCCGATGTTCTAGGAGGAAAGGGTTGAGAGAATCTAATCGCGATGAGTAGCCGATTTCTTGGCTAGCTGTACACGTTCGTCAACGCTCGTAACCAAGTCGTACTCATGCCGCGTTACTAGGAAAGCAGTAAATAACATTAATTAAACCTATCCATGCATTGCAAGGTTTATCCACAAAGCTCATCTTTATTGCCGTACACAACTTGCGTTCAGGTACAAAGCTACTCGAATAAAGAACCGTTCACTTGGGGGACTCCTACTGCGGGCACATGGAAAATATTCTATCTCTTGGGTGATCAATCCGCTAGAGCTTTGCTACTTTACACCTATGATGAGAAATGAAGGGAGTGCCGCTTCTTATTTATAGATATGGAAGCGGACTGCGATATCGCGTACGCGATATCGCAGGGAAAGACGCAATATCGTGTACGCGATATCGTAGGGGATGCGATATCGCGTCGGCCGCGATATTGTGTTTGCGTCTCATCAAAAGGTGATCTCAGTGTACCATGTATACTTTACATTGTTTATCTTTTATCTAAGAAGGTTCACAAAGTTCCTAGTGGTCAGGCACAATCAGATATAAATGAAGAGAGATACCAATCAATTTCCTCAAACTTGGACCAAACGCTTTGCTAATGCATTCTAAGTTTATGTTCCATCATTGCATGACATGAGAGAATCTATATCTGTTACAAGAAAAGGGGTGAGTATCCAACAAAGATTATCTCTTGATAATTATGGTGTTCATCTATTATTACTAGGGGTTGGGTAGATCGAATCAAATAGATATATGAGGAGGTAGAGGAGACTAGCCAGAAAAAGATGAGGCCACCAAGGTTGGAAGAAGAAATTATTCCTTATGATAAGCCTAAAAGACTATATTCCTTGAAGATCAAGGTGCCTTAGCTTCAATAGTAATTATCATGTATGTAAAAGCACTTTAATTATTAATTTTCTTTATACTTTAGGCTTCTTTGTTTTAATATGAAACTTCAAAATCCAGCAAAATAAGAGGTAGAGGCTAAATGAGCCACTAAATATAAACAAAAATATAAGGAGAAGAAGGAGGAGAAAAACCAAGCAAGAAATGGAGGGGATCTTGGGAGGTGCCTCTTTTACCATTAAGGAAGAAGGGGCTGTGACATCATTGATGGATTTTTCACCATTGGACTTTTGTTTGAACCAACCAAGTATTTACGTTACATGTTTAGCATGACAATAGATCTTAAGAATAATTAAGTTAACTATATGCTCCATGGCTAAATAGATAATGAAGATAAAGTTCTGAAGGATCCTCTCCCCCTTAAATCACAAAGAAAGACTTGGATAGAGATGCCTAATAAGGTAGCATTCATAAAATGGGTGATAGAAGACCTTAGTGACAAGTTACAACAAGTATCACTTGAGGCTAGTAAGTGTTAATTGTGAATCTCAATTTCCAACACTATGTGTAAGCTATTATGATAATAAGTTACATCATTTTTTTCGTCCTGGATAGCTAAAAAAGTTCATTGAGATCCTTTAGTTCACATAGAGTTTGATGAACTCCCTCTTACATCACCTAAGTGAGCAATCATACCATGTGCAGGCCATGAATGAAGCCTCTTCATGTACAACTTTCTTTTAGGAGTGTAGTTAGGCCAATGAAACTCTATGAAGATGTATCATTAACTTAGAATCTTAGGTCCAATCCCTCTCAAAGAAAAACTATAGTCTATAGGATTAAAAGAAATTTGTTGAAGCCTCGGTGACTAATAAAGGGAAGCTACATAAAAAGGAGATTGATTGGGTTTGCTACTAGTCTATAATACAAGAAAGCCTTGAGAAGGATCTTAAGGTAGAATAAATGGCTTGAAAGTCAACAAAGTGGTGTGACTATTATGTGTTGATCTAGGACTTGGGTGAGACTTAAAAAGCTCACAAAAAAATTGTGTAAGGCTGAGAGAAAAAATATAGGAAGGCTTGGAAAGCTAAATTCCTCAAGAAACATAAATTAGAAATGTTCATTCAAAGGATAGGGGCTGATCAGGATTTCAAGTTATTTAGTTAGTCCATGGAAGTCACCAAGTCTTTTGAGATTAATATCATGACAACATTGCTCAAACTTTCATGGAAGCTTTAACAAGTAAGTCCCTTAATTGAAAAAATGTAGAATGAGAGAAAATTCTCATAGGGGTAAACTTGGCAAACATCGACTAGGAAAACATGACTAAGAAAGAAATTATGAATCACCTAGAAGAAGGTCTTTTACAGTTTAGGCCAAAGACATATTTTCTAGTTCTTTGTCTAATGTAGGCTATGTTAGTTCTATTTGTTGTGATTCTATTATTTGTTAGAACTAACGGTTATGTGTTTTATTTTCATAGGCCCCTAGCAATTGTAGTGGACAAAGTGGTAATGACAATGGCCATGATTGTAGTGATGACATTAGGGATGATTCACAAGACCTTGTGACTTAATTTTAGTATTTATGTTTTTTTTTATTTTATATGGTAGATGATCTAGTTTTGTAATGTATACTAATACAAGTTATTATTAATGAGATAATTTTATTTTCTTTTTATTTGGTATTTTGAATTTTTATATCTAGCTAGTTTTATTCAAATGATAATATATGCAAACCTTGGAAATATAGTACATAAAAGGAAAAAATAATACTTTGAGACATAGGTTAAGTAAAAGGAAAATACTTGAAATGTAAAATAAATAGAAATGTAAATGTCTGTTTACTTCATCATGAATCTTAGAAAAATACAATGAGTTTTGGTTAAGTTATAATTGATCTTTTATAATGAATTTTGTAACCACAAGTGGTGGTAATCTCATGGTTTAATTATGTGAATACCATGAGTTGACCATGAGTTGTGGTTAGGTTATGAAGCTATAGAAAACTTAGCTTTCTAGAAATTATAAAATTGAATTTTGATACAAGTTGAATTATCAATGTCACCTCAAGTAGCTGAATAATCTATGATATAGTTTCAAATGGTTTTAATTGATTTTGAGATGAAATTGATTGGTGCCACCTTGATGAACTTTATTCTTCCAATAGAATGCTAAAAGGAAACTATAATGAATTTGGTCTATATAGTTTGATAATATTGTTGATGTTAATTAGCTGATGATGAGATTAAGTATGAAATCATTAATGAGATTATTGATGACTATTAATGATATTGAATCATTGAAAATGATGAATAATTAATGAAGTAATAATTAAAGGTAAATGAAAATATAAATGTGATGAATAATAAAAATGATGAATTGATAGAGGAAATTTAATAACTGAAATAATCTTATAACTTAAGCATCTTGTGTATAACATATTTTCCCCTATATTTATAGCCAATTGATAAGGCCATAATGATATATGATGGAAAAATTCTTTTTTATGGAAAATGGATTGGAAATCAAAGGAAAATTAGAGATTGGGGTCATTATTTAATTACATATGTCCATCATTTTTGTATAAAAAAATAAATGGAATTTGCTAGTTTGACCTATATGGGACAATAAATCAAATGAAAATTACAATGCCTTTTTCCCTATGTTATAAAAATATAATGTGCCTTAACTTGAGCTTTCTTCTTTATTATTTTTCTTTTGATATCTTGAATTTTTTCTTTTGACTTCAAATCTTCACTTCAATTTTCTATATTTCCATATGTATATATTATCTTCAATGACTTTGAATTTTAATCTATGATGCATGATTTTTATTCTAAGTTGGAATCCATGACATGGACATGAAAATTACATTAAGGGGAATGAGTCCATGTGCATGCTAGAATTAACAATTGATGATCTTTAGGTTGCTATTTAGGAGCTAACAATTGATTGATTCTTAAGGTTCAAGCAAAGAAGCTAAAAGTTTAGGAAGGTAATAGAGATGGTATAGTTATTGATTCTTTTCTATATGATATGAAAAAATTCATAAAATATGTGAGTATATAAATGATAAATAATCCCACATCATTATACAATTCTTGGCTAGAGCTACAAAGACTTGATGCCATTGATGCCTACATTGGACCACCAATGTTAATCTCTTTTTTGTTGATGAGACACTATTCGCATGAGCCGCGATATCGTGTACATAATATTGTGGCTGTCGTGATATCACATCGTCCCTTGCGATGTTGCATACACGATATCGCGGTCCACCGCCAAATCTATAAATAAGAGGCGGCACTCCCCTTATTTCCCATCCTAGGCTAGAAGTAGGGAAACTCTAGCAGATTGATCACTCTAGAGATAGAATATTTTCTATGTGCCCGCTAGGAGTCCCCAAGTGAATGGATCTTTATTCGAGCAACATTGTACCTGAATGCAAGTTGTGTATGGCAATAAAGAAGAGCTTTGTGGATGAACCTTGCAGTACATGGAATATGATTTATTATTGTTATTTATTACCTTGTAGTAGCACGACATGAGTATGACTTGATTACGAGCATTTACGATTGTGTACGGCTAATTAAGGAATTGCCTGCTCATTGCGATTAGTCTCTCTCACCCTTATCTCCTAGAATGCGGAATAAGTACGACTTGGTTACGAACATTCAAGGATGTGTACGGATAGCCAAGGAATAGATGCTTATCATGTTTAGGCTAGTTAAGTGCCTCAGTACGACCACTTCGAGCACGTGCATTACGCATGGTGATCCCAGTAACAATTAGTGTTTGGTAGCCGCGGTTGCATAGTTCAGGGTGTCTATGGTAAGTGGGAACGGATGCTGATGCTAGTTAATTTAGACTTAGTCCTTAGTTAGAGTTAGTTAGCTTTCTTAACCCTTCACTCTTTAGCATAGAAGACATAAAACCATAAAAGACTATAAAAATCATATACCTCAGACTTACTTAACCATACACCATGACAACTACAAGTAAGTATGGGAAGACAACGAATGATTAACCCGGGGCATGTAGGCATTTAGTCTACAGAGTTTGACTGGATCGTGCGTGCTACGCTCGTTTCGTATGGTTGAGTGTAGGGGTACCTCTCCACTCATCACTTATGATGAAAATCATAAAGATGAGATGTTCTTTCAAACTCAAGTTTAGGTGTTTTTTGATCTTTGGAAACACCAAGGCCTAAAAACCTCCAAATAAACTCAGTGGTTATAGAGAAAATATATGTTTTAAGCTATCATTTAGTATAAACTTTACAATATTTCATACTAAAATTTAAATAGTAAATTAACTTTTATGAAAAGATTCAACCAACTTTACTATATTCTGTAAGTGAAAAAAATTTCTTACTATATCAAAGCTACCAAGTCTATGTAGTCTAGATCATATGTTACCTTTGCAAACTAGCCTTTCATCTAATGCTTATGCATAATTTCATAAAATCTATTGCCAATGTTCCCTAGAGAGAAAATTTATGAGAAAAACTAGAAACTAAGCAAGATTCACTAGATTTTGGAAAGTAAAACAATAGTATTATTTGGAATCTTAAACATTAAAATGAGGTACTATTGGCATGAAAAAAACTTTAAAAACTAAAGCTATTTCAAATAATTAAAAAATACCAAAAATTAATAAATCCTTTGGCTCAAATAAGAAATTTTAAACAAGGATACTATTGACATGAGTAAACACTTTGAAAGACTGAAGTTATTTTGAACCAGTCAATAAATACCAGAAATTTATAAACACAAAGCTATTGAAGTGATTTAAAAAATTCCAAGAACAAGGTGCCAAGTACAATACTACCTTAACCGCTAGCTAAGAAATTGTGATAAAGTAGGAAAATAAGAATTAACTCTCAAGATATAAGTAAATTAGCCAAATTAAATCTGAAGTTAGAATGCCATCATACAGAAAATTGCTCCTAGCTTTTCTAGTGATCTTACCCCTAGATGTTTCTTCTAGGTGCAACTTTACTCTAGGCTTTATATAACAGGCTCTAGTAGTTACAACCATTACAGAAATTAAAAGCTACAGTTGCCTCATGTCCTGCTCTTATAATTACAAGGTATTAGAAAACTATTTTATTAATAAATTACTCTCATTCTTTGAATTTGTAGCTCCACAACCGGTAATTGTCACATGTTATGAGAGCTTTTATAAGCCTAACTCATGACATTTAGTTAAGAGTCATTAAGCTTCTTTAAGGCTTATTTCAACACTCTTTTCTCCTGCAACTTATTTAGTTATGGAATTTAATATTTCTATTGAAGAAACTACTACACTAGTTTGAACTTTAATTCAAACAATTTTAGCAATGATGTTAATAACTTTCATCAACATATTTAAAATTCGTATGTATGTTTGTTTCAATTAATCAAATATAGCTTGTTTTTGTTATGGAAGCTCTATGCTTTAATGAAAACTCTACATTACTCTTAAAAAGAGCTATTGGTTTTGGACTCTATTTGTAGCTTTTGTCTTCATGCTTTCACTAGCTATAGAGCTCTTTTTAAATTTTTCAATAAAGCTAGTATGATTTGTTCTATTGAAGAGTTGATATGGGAAAGTGATTAGAGGGCCTCTTCGTAGAGCTAATATTTGGTTCCACATGCCATGCACTACTCCTTTCTAAGTTGGATTAAAATGAAATGTTCATGTGTGGAATATGTAACCCTTCGTGGGCCCAAGATAAGCTCTAACATGACTTGTAAAATTATTTCATAGAGTTGACTTCTAGTTCTATAGATTAGTAGCATATTACTCTTTGTAATTGCTGATGTGGTACAAACAAAAAGGAGCTCATTTTTAGAGCCTAATTATGGCTCTAAGAACTAGTTCTACAAGTTAACTCATGCTTGTTGACCTTTTGGTATGTCAAAACCTTAAGGAAAATGGAGAGCATAGAATGTCTATTGTACATGATGTATTTGTAGGACATGAATAAGAACTCCACAACGAGATACAAGGACTCAAGGGAAATGAGATCTATAATGAAATGACAATGTAAAGACTACATGGGAAAAATGAGAAAATGGATAAGCATGGATGAAAACAAAGGCTCCAAACTAATTAAAGATGCTTCAAGGGCTAAGAAGAAGAAAAATTAATGGGAGAAAGCCTCAGAAGATAGAACCCAAAAGTTAAGGAGTATCTCCCAATAATAGTAAATGTTTCTATTTTAGAGAAGACATCTCCCTAGAGATGTCCCATAGAATATGTTCCATTTTCTAGTGAGACATCTCTTTTGAATTGAGGCCAATCTTAGGTAGACATTCTAAATTCAAAGAAGATGTCTATACTAGTTGTTGGATAGTCATTGCATAAATTCCAAGGAGATTTCAGAAACTCAAAGGCTATAATAGGATACCAAATTCTTGGAAGTTATGCATGCACTTTTCACATTAGATTAATCAATGTCTTATCTATGCAATTATACTCTTGTCCTTCATTGTAACATCATTTTATTGGTTGTATGTTCTATTGAGATTTAATAACAAGGACTTGTAATTTTAGTTACATTTTTTCCTTTTTCCTTTTTTCTTTTTCTGTTTTCTTGTTACCCTGCATGGTTGATGTGCTTCTTGTGAGAAGGCATTCTCATTGAGATTGTTGGGACCTTACAAGGTTGAGTGGTTTTACAACGTTAAAACATTCTAAAGTGGAGCCTAATTTTATAAAGGTTGTGAGATCCTTGAAATCACATTCTAAGCTTGTTAGAACCTTGTAGGGTCGAATGGTTTCATAGCGATGAAACAATCTAGTGTGGAGCTTAGAGCTTATATAAGATGTGGTTTTAAAGAAGTGCATAGATTCTATTCTCCAAGTGTAGAAGCACCCAAGTTGGGAAACCATGTAAAATTTGGTATTTTTGTGTGGCAGGTACAACTTCAATTGGGAACTTATTCAAACCCCCTTCTAAGTTCTTGATCTTCAAGTGGTATCAAATCTTGGTACTCTTAAATTCAACTTCAACTTTCAAGAGTGAACTATGGAGGGGACATTCTATACAAAGACACCAATGTTTAACAAGTTCAATTTTGCATATTGAAAGGCAAGAATGTAAGCCTTATTCGATTCAATGAAGTTTGAGGTATGTAAATCCATCCTTGAAGGTTACACACTACTTGTCAACAGTGTAACAAAGGCCATCAAGCCATAAATCAAGTGGACATTAGAAGAGAGACATAAGTTCATGTATGATTCTAAACTAAAAAAGTGTTTATATTATATATTATACATTAAATAAATTTGAATTTAATAGAGTAGCTAGATGTAAAATTGTTAAAGAAATAAAAACCTTAGAAGCTACCTATGAGGGCACATTCATTATTAAACAATCAAAACTCTTGGTTTTGCAAAGTGAGTACAACAAACTCAAAATGATGGAAGGTAAAAAGATTAAAGATTATTTTTCTAGGGCAAATGATCTAGTTGTAGTGACTAGGGGTACAAGTAAGGACTTGCCTAAAAGTGATGTAATAATAAAAATGATTAGAACACTACAACTAGAATTTAGATCTAAAGTCATAGCTATGGAAGAAATTAGAAATTTTTTTATCCTAAAATTTGAAGAGATATAAAGTACTCTTATTTCTTATTAAATGAATCTCATAAGTGAAGAGGAAATAAAAGAAAAGCCCATTTCCTTAAAATTAGCATCTAATGAAAAGGAACTGATTGAGCAAGATTTGAATAGTGAATAGGAAATAACACTTCTATCATGGATAATTCAAAGGCTTCTAGCAAGAAAAGTGTAAGAGCTTCAATCAATAAGGATCCAACAAATCCAACTTTAAATGTAAGGATAGAGGTAAAAATTTCTCAAATTATAATTTTGATGATTTTTTAAAATAATGTTGGGGTATGTGGTAGAAGAGGCCATGTGGTCTCTAAATGTTGTAGCATTGGCAGGTTACAATGAAAGGATAAGAATGATGTGGACATGTAAAAGACCAACTTCTACACAAGCTAGGATTATGGAGAGCAAAGTGAAGAAGAGGTTGATGATACAATAAAAGATTCTCAACTCATATGTATTGCCCTTACAAATGACAATTCATCACAAATTTTTGATGAACCAAGAGGTAAGTATGATGAAAGGTATAGTGAATTATGTGAAGAAATTCCTATCCTATATTATTTACTCAAAAAGTTAAAGAAAAATATGAATAGAAAATTTTCTGAAATTCATACTTTATCTTCATAATTAAAAGGAGAAATCTTAGACATAAAGGCTAGTGTTCAACTACTAATCCCATCAGATGAAGAGAAATGTAGGGATACTCAAGAAGAAGGGGTCAGTGAGAGTAATGAAAATCAACCTAGAAGTGAAAGCTTTGAAGAAACCCCACAAAAAGATATTATTACTAGCTCAAGCATCATCAAGATTCACAACTCTATTCATGAAGAAAATACTCTATATGTTTGCAAAAATTATGGATATAAACAAGATTATTATTATACTCATATTGGAAAAAATAACATTGATGTTTGATCTTGTGAAAAGGAACCTAGTAAGTGTATCTTACAAGTTGTAACAACTTGAAATGAGAAAGAGAAAAAATTTGGAAAAATATTTAGAAAAATGAATGATATAGTAAATGATCATAGATTCTCTTATCTTGAAGAACATGAACAATAAGCATTACCATACAAGATTGAAGACATTAGTAAAGGAACTAATGAAAGAAAATCAAAGGGTAAGGAAGTACTCCGTGATAGAGTACCTCATTTCAAATTTCATTAGTCCTTCCTACACCAATAAGCAAGTAAGGTAACTCATGATAAGTTTTTATTAACTTGCTTGCTAGTTAAATTTTGGTCAATGTTTGAATATTTCATAAAATATTTTTTTATTAAGGAAAACATATATCTTAATTCATTAAAAAAGAGATCAAATTAGTATGACTATCTCTCATTGTTTCTCATGAACTATTTATTTGTTTACATGTACTTAAAATTTTTATTCTTAATGAAAATCTAAATTTGAGAATAAAGAATGGTATTGCATTCATGTTTATCATACGATTCTACTAACATAAGAACTTGGACCATGTTTTATAGGAAAATGATAAAGGAAGGCATAGTCAAATTTGTTAGGATTTTTGCCTACTAATTTTTGTCTAATATTTCTCTCTTTCTATAAATCATGTTAGATGGCTCAATATTCCTGAATAAGCAAGATTGTGAAAAATTAGTTTCAATTTTTCAAAATGTTAAAGAAAAGATAAGAACATATGTAGGGGAAGTTTGAACCTCATGAATAACTATGAAGCATCAATTCTTGGGAATCTTATGAAGATCTTCTTCAAGACAAAATTCTTAGGAAGGCATCAAAAGGTGTATTTGATACAAATTGAAGGTAAAAGAACAAATTTTTTTTATTTAATCTTTAAAGTTTCTATTACCTAAGAGTGATCATTGATTGGAAAAGTATTAAGAATTCATTTGAATATATCTCTATGGTAGTACTACATCATTAACATACTATGAATATATGCATTCTTTTAGGCATGTTAGGTCCTTGTGTTTTTATGAACTAAATCTTCTCCTAAAGCAAGATGAAGCACTCATACTTCTATTTTGAATTTATGAAAACCTCTTAGGAATTTTTGAAAATGAATTTGTAATATATCTTAAGCTTCTCTAAGATGTGTGTGGTTAATGTGAACATCTTTCTTATGTTTGGTATAAATTGATCTAGTTCTAAAATTTGATAAGCTTGATATGTATGTACTTATCTTTCTTATGAGAAGCACTATGTACATTTATTTTATATGAATTGAGACATTTCTTATGAGATTTTACTAAGATGAAGCATAAATATTTGAACTATGACATTCTCACCATGGATATATCAAGCACCTCCAAAGACATATTAAAAGGCTTCTATGTTCTTTTTTTATCAAGCCTTTGAAGGTAATTTTCTGACATGATTAATCTTACTAAAATATTCTCATCACTTGAGTATCTTATGACCCTATTGATAAGAGTGTTCTTGATTGATTGACCTTATTAGATGTATTCTATTCATCAAAAAATGGTCTCGCATATCTATATTTGGTTCACATGAAATGACTATGTACTTTAAATGTAAAAAATATGATAAGGAAGTTTTAAAGAGATTTTGTATAATAGTATTTTAACTAGAATGGATTGCTTTCTAAAGATCTTAGACAAGTAAAGCAAAGTTATACTTTGGATATCTTGGTTGATTCATATCACTTGCATGCTCCTTTTAAAAATAGCCCAGATCATTCCAAAGGATAGATATCCTTGGACACAAATTGGTTATATGTTGATCTTCTCATGTTCTTACTTTGCCTACTTTTTTTTGCTAATCTATCTTCCTAGTTGTTAGGCTCCACTCCTTTTTGATGATTTTCAAAAGAGGGAGAATTTAATAATTCTATTATAGATATTATATGTGATTGTGATAGAAGTGATTACTAGTAATAGGATTATGATCGTATGGATTGAGCAACATTGGGATTTGATTGATATATTTGAAGGAATATAATGGATATATTTCTATTAAATGATAACAACCTTATGGAAATACTTGATAGATATATTTGAATAGCTTTAACATTATGATGGTACTACTACTCTTGATTCTATGTTCTTGATCATAAAATGTCTGCATTCAAAAATTCACAAGTGTTGTAATGACTTATGAGTTATGTACTATAGTAAGGATGTATCATCTTTAGCTCAATTGATTTCAAGACCTAATAATCCATTTTCTTAAGTTTTTGACATCACCAAAAAGAGGGAGATTTTTGAACTTTTGGTATGTCAAAACCTTAAGAAAAATGGAGAGCATAGAATGTTTGTTGTGGATGATGTGTTTGTAGAACATGAATAAGAACTCCATAATGAGATATGAGGACTCAAGGAAAATGAGATCTACAACAAAATAACAAAGTAAAGACTAAATGGATCAAAATGAGAACATGGACAAGAATGGATGAAAAAAAAAGGCTACAAACCAATTGAAGATGCTCCAAGGATTGGGAAGAAGATAAATTAATTAGAGAAAGCCTCTAAAGACAAAATCCAAATGTTGAGGAGACATCTCCTAGAAATAGTAGACATCGCTATCCAAGAGAAGACATCTCCCCAGATATGTCCCATAGAATATGTTCCATTTTCTAGTGAGATGTCTCTCTTGCATTAAGGCCAATCTCTTGTAGATGTCCCAACTTTGAAGAAGATGTCTACACTAGCTATTGGGTAGTTGTTGTACAAATTTTAAGAAGTTTTCAAAAACTTTGAAGCTATAAGAAGATACCAAATTCTTGGAAATTGTGCAAGCACTATTCACATTAGATTAATCATTCTCTTATCTATGAAATTGTACTCTTGTCCTTCATTATAATGTCATTTGCTTGGTTGCATGTTGTATTAAGCTTCAATGAAAAGGACTTGTAATTTTAGTTGTATTCTTTATTTGTGTCTTTTTCTTTTCCCTTGTTTCCCTATAGGGTTGATGTGCTTCTTGAAAGAAGGCATGCTCATTGAGCTTGTTGGGACCTTATGGGGTTGAGTGATTTTGCAACATCAAAACACTCAAGAGTGGAGCTAAATTTTGTAAAGGTTATGGGATCCTTGAAACCATATTTTGAGCTTGTTGGAACCTTGTGGGATTGAGTGATTTTGTAGTGACAAAACACTTCAGTGTAGAGCTTAGAGCTTGTACATGGTGTAATGCCCTTCAAACTATATTTTATTAAGAAACAATGTATAGAGGTATGCATAGATTCTACCCTTTGAGTGTGGAAGTACCTAACTTGGGAAACCATGTAAAATTTGGTGTTTTTATGTGCCAAGTATAATCTCAATTAGGAACTTATTCAAACCCCCTTTCAAGTTCTTGATCCTGAATGCTGACATGGAAGAGCTTTTTTGTAGAGTGAAAATTTGATTCTATGAACCAACTTTTTCAAGGAGGCTAATGTGGTGATGCTAATGTGGCAAGTGCTCAACTGGAAAAACTTTCTCATAGAATGAAAATTTGGTTCTATGAACTTCATATATGAGCTAATGTGATAGGTGTTGAAGTGACACATGCTAACGTGGTAGATGAATCAAGTTTACTATAAATGAAAATAGGCACTTAATATATTTGTTGACATGGCTTCTGTTAATGTGGCATTGTTGATGTGGTAGAGTGTACTCATAGAATGGAAATTTGGTTCTACAAACTAACTCTATGAGCTAGCTAACATGGTAAAAGATGATATGGTACATCCATTTTTGCACTTCTCTTATAGAATCAAATTTTAGTTTTACCAAAGATGCTTACCCTTTGGAGATGATATGGTAGAATGTTAATGTGGCTCATAGAAGTTCTTTGTAGATTCAAATTTTGATTTTACTAGCATAAGCTAACATTGTAAATTACATGCTAAAGCTTATTTATAGAATCAAATTTAATTTCTACAAACCTCCTCCATGAGTTGATGAATCTAACATGGTAGAGATATTTCATAAAGCCATTTTTCAATTATGCAAACCTTCTTTACAAGTCGATGTGGAAAAACTACTTTCTAAGCTCCACATAGAAACATTCTTGCTTTGACCTTCCAATGTTGTTGTGATATAGCTAAAGAGTGAGCTTGTTGTGAAGCTAGATTTTGGTTCTACGAACCTATGCTAAAAAGGAGCTAACATGGAAAAATCATTTATGATCTTTTCTTGAAGTTGATGGGATAGAATCATTTTACACTTTTTTCCTAACACTAATGTGACAAAACAATTTCATAAAGCTTCTTTTAAGCTCTATAATTCTTTATCATCAAATAAGACTAATGTGATTGAGCCATTTTATAAATTTCAACTTCATGAATTGTTCTATGAGCTTGTGTGAAGGATGCTAATGTGAAAAATGAAGTAACATGACTCCTAGAATGAAAAGGTAAGTTCATCATAGAACCAATTTTTGGTTCTACACTTTGTCTTATTAAAGGGATGACATGCAAGAGATGCTTTTACATGTAAACATGGTAAAGCTAATTTTTCACTCTTTGTAGAACCAAGTCTCGGCTTTACTAACTCACATCATATAATAACTTATATGATAGAGCTCATTCCAATATTTCCTATTACTTTAATCCCAAAGCTGATGTGGCTAGTGCACTTCATGAAATCCATCTTTAGATTTAGATTGAACCACTTTTTCTTGAAATGAGGATTTCCTCCTATGCTCAACTATTTGTTGTAGTCCTAGCCCATTTTTAAGATAACATTTATCTCGAAGCTCTACGAATCAATTTTCAAGGTTTTAAAATTGAAAAAACATCTACTTAAGCAAGGAAAAATCACACAAGCTCTGTCCTTGATAGCTAATTCAATCTTCTATGCATCATTGAAGTTTAACTACAATCCTAGTTTTATGAATTGGATGGAATTCTATGAGGTTATATGATTAAAATTCTCTGGGTTGTCTCTTTAGGTTCAAAACCCTTTGTTAAATAACATTTGATAGAAATGATTCTAACCTTTCCATTTTTAGTGTGGAATCTTTTCTCAAAGATTTACTTTTACTTAGTGTTGCATTTCGTGATACAAATACTTGCTTATTTCTATCATGCAAAATATCACTCTAAGGAGAAAATCCAAAAATTCATGTCCTTTTCTATTCTAAGAAAAGCAGCTATTGTTATGGAAATTTCTTCAAACTTAAGTTTTCTAAAGCTTCATTTATACTATGCTTTTACCAAACACTTATTTTTAAGCTTTTGGAACTTCAAATCATAATTAGGGCTAGAGCTTTCAATTCATTTAATTGATATCCTTAAATTATTCCAAAATACATAATTCCTTTTATTGAGCTATTAAGAACCATTAGTAACTATTAAAATTCATTTTAAGACTTAATCTCTACTTCATTAATGCCTGGAATGTGACAATAGTTCTTATCCTCATCTTTTTCCTTAAAAGATCATCATGCTAAGCTCTTAGAACAAGGATATTTCATTCATTCTTGTGACTCAATGACATCTCTTGGACATATATATAATGATGACTTTTAGAGCTGGAAATACTTTTGGAACTTACACAAGGTAACTTGAAGAAATTGAAAATTAAACTTTAAAAAGTAAATATTTTTAGGGTAAAGTCCTATCAAGCTTAAGGCTTGAAAGTATACAAATCCTATGCAACCTATTTGTTAACTTTAAAATGAACCACTATTTACATAATTACAGCCTCTAGTTTTTCTTTAGCTCCATCAAGTATTGGGTGATTTCTCAAAGTAGTGCTTGAGATGGATGACATTAAATGGGAACTTCAGTTTAATTCCATCCATAATGGAAAACTTGTATGTATTATCTAACACTTATTGCTTGATGATAAATAAGCCTATACATTTAGCAAACAATTTGTTATGATCACTTCTTCTTCTTGTGTTCCAAAGCAACACTAGATGACCCACTCTGAATGCCCTTTTTAAAGCCTTTCTATTGAACCTTCTTTTGGTTTGCGATGCATTTACTAATAGATTATCTATGAATTTATCAATTTTAGCTTCCCATTTAAGAAATAGAAACATTAGACTTCTATCTTTATTTTTTTTCACTATATTTTTGTACAAAATCTAATGTTGATGTTATTATTTTGTTAGTAATTCTTGTAGCTATTTCATAAACTAGACTATATGGTTAGGTACCTATATATCTCTTAATCTGTATGTGATCTATCAATAAATCAAATTGCAAGTGATTATGCTAGTTTCCTTAGCTTCCTTTCATTGATTTTTTTTATATAGAAAATAAGCTTCTTATTTGTAGATTCAACTAACTAATTTCCTTGAGGATAATAATTTGATAAGGAGAATAGAAAAAGAGATTTCTCATAAGTCCACCTTATGAATTCCTTAGAATGAAATGTAGGGCCATTATTTAATACTAATACTTTAGGCATACCAAAACAACTTAAGATATAATCTTCTAGAAATCTTATTACATCTAATGTTAAAGTCTTCTTTAGAGGCTTTGCTTTTGTCCACTTGGTAACATAGTCAATAGTTGTTAGTATAAATTTATGCCCATATTTTAGAGTAATTTTGCCAATAAAATCTAAGCCCATTTTTGAAATGGCCTTTCCGCAATTATTGGTTTTAGTGAAGCACTAGCTTTCTTGATATTTGGCCCATGAATTTGACATTTGTATCAATATTGGATCTTTGAGCTTATATCTTGATAAATATTTTGCCAATAAAATCCATAGCATAATATGTCATTACATAATGTATTTGGGAAAGTTATAAAAAAAATTCACATGATCATGGAATTGGTCTACCACACACTCAATTTGGTCATTTCTAACACATTCCAGTAAAACTACTCTAAAATCCTTTCTATATAACATCCCATCTCCAACCACAAACTTATTTTCTTTTTTAACAAAATCTCTTCTTTGACTTGCAATCAAATTATCTGGGACTTTCTTTAAAGTGAAAAATTCTAGAATTTCATCATACCAATTTCCACCATTGGAGTTTAGTACACAAATTTTAGCTTCTTAAGCCATTAGTTTGACTAATCCCATTTCTTTAACCATTTTTCATAATTCTAAGGAAAATTTAAATCTTTGAAGCTTAGTGTTCCAAATGTCTTCTCTTTAACCCACTCTCATTCTATGCAAAGAATTATATAACATCTAGCTCTATTATCACAACATGGATTAAATCACTTTCTAAATAATATTTAAAATGCATCAATGCCTTAAGCATGGCATATGCCTATTTTTTAAATATGAGTAATTTAATTCAAAATATATAAGCTAGTACCCAAATAATTCTATTGGTTCATCCTAATCATTCTTTTTCTAAGTTAAAAGAATAAAAATCAAATCACTAGAAGCAAAATCATATAGCCAAAAATCTTTTTTTAATTTAGGTTTAAATAAATATGATGCTTACTTAATAGTATTTTTAATTTTAGCTAGTGCTTTATCTAATTTAGGGGTTTTTCTTTCTTGAACATCCCTTTTGAGCATGTACATTAAAGGTTTGGTAATCTTAGTAAATCCTAGTATAAACTTTTAATGAAGTTTATTTTTATGAAGAAAGATATGAGGAATTTTTTATGTTTTTCTAACCATTCATTGATTATTATGTTTGTTGTAGTTCTTGAGCCCAAGGCAGAAGCCTCTACCCCTACGTTTCACATGAAACCATGGGTAGAGGTTCTAGACAAAGTGGAATTTAGGCATGGAGTGGTTAAGAACATCATCGATCGATTACAACAAGTTTCTCCCAAGATCAATAAGAACTTGATTTCATTTTGCCTTAGTTATTTTATATTGGTCTTTAGAGGTATATTTGGTTATAAGTTTTTTCATTATGGTTATTCATGTTGTATATTATACTTATTGGTATATTTTATGATTTTATTGTTTATAGTGCCTATAGTTACATGGCACCCTAGCCATGACATGGAGATTAACTTCTTCCTCAAGCTCCCTCTTAAGGTGGAAAATGTACCATGAAAGTTATATGAAACTATGACTAATCTAGTAATTTCATGTGCAAAAACTTCATGGGAGTCTCAAAGGTTCAATGAATCCCTATGGGAGCAAGCTGTGCCCTTAAAGGAGAAGAACAAGAGGCTAGCCCATATGATCACTGATTTATAGAATCATAAGACCTTTGTGGTAGCCTTGATGGCTAACATAGAGAGCTTCTAAACCAAGGAGATCATGTGGGTCCACTACTAGAACACCATCCATGAAAAGGTTTCCCTTTCCAAGGAGATGGTAGAGCAGTAGTTGTAGATGGATCTCGTCACCCACAAAGCCAAGGATTGAAATGATTATTATGCCTAGATCCTAGAATGGGGTTGGGCACAAAAGGACCATAAAAAGAAGTACAAGGCTAATCGTGAGGCATATCCAAAGTGACTAAAGGAGGAGACTAATAAATGATGTAAGATAGGGTTGTTCATTAAGGAAATTCAAACCAAAAGTACCTACAAACTATTTAAAGGAACTCTCACAGTTGCTAAATCTCCTACTCCTTAGCTTTCTACTACTGCAAGTGAGGCTTTATATATCACAATGTCATGGAAGCTACCCACATGGACAAAGGTCAATGAGAGTAAGATCCTCATAGATATTAATATTGGGGATGTAGACTTGGCCAACATGATAGAAGACCAAATTCCCCATCATTTGGAGGTTTTTCTTTAACATATTTTCCTAGAATTCATCATGCCAAACTCCCTGCAAGTTTGTTTGTTATATGATTTTATCTATGTTTTTCTTTATTTAAGTTATGCATTGATTACTAATTATTCTCGTGTTATCATGTTACAAGCACTAAGATATGTTAGTGGCCATAGTGGTAAGGGTGGAAATGATCCAAAACTTCTCCTCTAGATGCCCCTTAGCATCACTAGCTACCTATTTTTAGTTTTTCTTGTTGTTGACATCTAACACTGATGTTTGAAGTTATAGCTAGTGTTAGCCAATATTTTAGTTGTGAATGATTTTATGTTCATGGTTTATGATGTATGTTATTGTAGATATTTTAATTTTAAGTTTAGGTTTCAATTTTTGCTATGTTGTTGTAGCATTATGGTTTTATTACCGTTTATAGTTTTTATGTTGTAATTGATGTTTTAAGGCTACAATGGCTAATCTGGCTATAGTGTTATAATGTATAAGGCTGAGACAGCTAGGTAGTAAGGTTGTAGACTAAAAAAAAGTTAAGTTAGAAGGTTGTTTGCTAGTTTAAGGCTGTGTTAGACCATACATTTTGTCAATTTTAGGCCATTGCAAGCCATTGCTAGTTTTAGGCCATGGCTGGACATATATTTTGCAAGTTTTAGGCCATGATAGGCACTCATGCTTTGTGAAAGAAAACATGTTTTTTTTGTCTATTTTGTGTTTTAAAGTTTTGATGAATTTTCTAGTTTTAAATTTTTTATGAATTTTCTAGTTTTAATGTTTTTATGAGGTTTTTATGTTTATCATGCTACAAGAGAAAGAACAAGATTTAATAAGTAAAACTGCTAACAAAAGTAAACTCTTAAGCTACATGCAAATTAAAGCTTAACACAAAGTAAATAAAAAGGCACAAACAGGTAAAATTTAATCCAAGCCAATAGGCTATAATTACATATGGTTACATGATAATAAACGCATAGGGTAGGAGGAGGATCAAGGGCATACATCACTTGTGCAAATGTTTCCTGATCTTTGAAAGATTAGGAAATGTGTATGGTCTATTTTGTACAAGCTTGCATTTCCCATCTCCCTTGCTGACAATGTTAAAGGGGATCTCTCCACATAGCATATTCCCTAGTCCATCATTGTTGTTCTTAGCCTTCTCTACCTTGTTCGGTTACTTGACATTGTGGCTAGGAGTTTCTTCCTAAAACTCCACATTAGACCCTTGCTCTATGTTTATGTTGTTAACTACTAGGGGGACCACACAATCACCATGAATGATAATTTCACCTTCCTCATAAGGCAAGTGAATTTATTTATAAATAGATGAAGAAATAGCTTGTAATTGAGCCAACCAAGGCCTTCCCAAGATAAGGTTGAATCCTAGTTTTCCTCCACCACCAAGAAGTTAGCTTCTGTGGGGAATTTCTCCCCTACCACAAAGTCTAAGGAGATGGATCCTTTGATAGCAAACCACAATCCATTAAAGAATTTAAAGCTAATCTTGGTGTATGTTGTATATATTTAGTTAGGCCTAAACACTCAATGATGGTATAGGGTATCACATTCATTGCCTCTCCATCATTTACATGCATGCTATGTACTTTATATTATCCTACTAGAATAATTATAAAGAGGGGAGCCTTGGTTGCTTCACTACTTTGGGGACTACTTTTGATTTCACTATTGCAAAACACTAGTGATGGTAATCTCACTTATTACCTATGTGAAGAAGGTACCATCATTGCATGGATAGATTTCTCATTAGTGGGGATGTCCTCACTAATGGGAATGGAGGTCAACATCTTAACTAGTGCCTCATGGTGTGTAGCAGAAGTTATGACAAGGTCATATAAGTTAAGGATTATATTTTTTTTGTTTTAGTAACTGTTTGTCCTATTCCATTTCATTGAGGAATTCTTTGTTGTTGGCCAAGGGCTTGTCACTCATATTATTCTTAACTTCCTCCATGTGTCCCAAAATGCAGACTTCATGTTTGGGTTGTTGCAGCTTCTTCTTTTTTCCTTTCCTTTAGGATTTAGAGTCCTTTCATGGTTTACTATTGGAAGCAACTTGGGTTCTTGAGGTAATGGGAATAGATGAGATTAGAGTGCACTTCGATGAGACTACTTCCTTCCATGACCTAGCCTACTTATCATTCTTGTTTTAGGGCTTTTTCATAGGCTTCTTCTGTTGCTTCATTGGATCTTTCTAGTTGTCATTAGTTATTTGGAAGGAAGAAGCCATTACATTGGCCACCACTAGGGGTTGTTGTTTGCTCGTATAGGTGGGCTCAGTTGTAACGTAAGGGGGTACTCTAATGACAAAAAGCTCTTTGGGGGATGTTGGTGGTGGGATCCTTACAACAAAAGGGGTCCTTAAACCAATTGAAGTTGAAGGATCCCTTTCATTATGAGGAGGCACCCAAATCACAAAGGATTTCCTCACAGGCCTTGGGTCATTGTTAACATTGAATGTCACTATGGTATACAAGATATTATTGGCGTTCAATGAGTGTTTATATACATGCATCAACTAGCTTTAAGGCCTAACTAGATTGGATGCATCAAGCGCTAGTTCATCCTTATCTATCATTTCATACAAGTCATCTTTTAATGCAAGGAAAAAGTTAATGTCATGACCTAGAAACTAATGATACTGACAAAAGTGGCCCATCTTAAAGTATGGGCATTGGAGGACCATATTTGGCTACTTGAGTGGGATCTTTGGCTACCTAACATAGCATCTCATGCCTCTTCTGAGCAATTTCTATCATTTTCTTACATTGTATCCTGCCACTCTTTAATAATTGGTCTAGTAACTCTAATGCCATTAATGGTAACCTAGTGTATTTGGTCTAATCCTTTCACTCAAAGTTGGGCCTTAAAGTGTTCGATGCAAAGGCCTCCTACATTGAAGGTTGGTTGTTATTATTATTAGTAAGGATCTTAGGATGGTTAGTTCTCAGCCCCTCAGTGGTTGTCTTGTTACAGTGTCCACCGCTATGTTGTTTTTCCTTCCCCTCTTCTTATCCTTTCATGCATGTTGGTTCTTATACATCATATAGGTAGGGTCATGGCTGGCTTTCATGGCATCCTTTACATTTTTGGCTTAGGAAAAGGCCTAACTAAGTGATTATGGATTAAGGTAATATAATTTTTAATTGAAAAAGTCATTAACCATCCCCTTGAAGATAGCTAAGAGGTGGGTTTTAGCTATCAGTTCTGAGATCATATTTACCAAAGTGTTCCATCATTGAATGAAATTTTACACTACTTCAAGGGATCCTTGCTTGACCTTGATTAGTTAGTAAAAGGTGGTATTAGGTTTCAAGTTATACTTGAAATGGTAATGAACTATAAAATCAGGTCTTCCAAAGAGGATACAGATCCTCTCAATAATTCATGGTACTAGTCAAGGGATTTTCTCATAAGGGACATAGGAAAGATTCTTGTTATTATATGTGACTAGGCTTGCAGTAACAAGAACTTAGAGTGGAAGGTTATAAAATGGAAGTTAGGATCACCCTCACCATTATACTTAGTAAATTATGATATGTGAACATCATGGGGGAAGAGTTAGTGGTGGGATCGTAGGATTAATGGGATCATCCATAGAGGCCTTAAGCCTCTCTAACTCTCTGGTTAAGTCTTGGATCATCTAAAAGGCCTGATCTAGTCCTTGTGTTGTCCTTGATGATTATGGAGCTTTCATGAACGGTTGTGATATAAGTTGAGAGGCTTGTGGCCTCATGATAGATTGTAACACCAAGGGGATAGGTTTGATCATCATAGTGGTAGATGGGCTAAACAAAGAAAAATAGGTTTGTGCCGGCATCTAGGGCACAAAGGGGATGAAAGGGTTATGTAACCCTTGGATCACTTGAGGTTCCATCATGAACCCCATCTAGATGGAGAATGGATTAGTGGTGGTCACAACCACTAATGATGGCCACATAGATCATGGTTGTATGATGAAAAACATGAAGAAAAAAAGGGTTTTGAACTATCATCGATTGTGTTTGGTGTGCTATGATAAGAGGTGTTGTCCCAAACATGATTGGGTAGGAAAGGGTTGAGGATTGAGGTATCTATCCTATGGAAGAGATGAGGGATTTGAGGTAGCCACTGTGGCCTTGGGGGTTAATTGCTAAAAGATCCCCATCATGAGATTCTCATTTTTGGACTCAACCTAAACTTGTCCATCTTAATTAATTAAGATAGGATGCATGTGTAGGTTTCAATTAAGGGTATTTCATCACATGGGGAAGGGATGTATTCCTTTTCATCCCTTTTGGCTTCTACTTCAATTCTTAGAATCAACATGCTAGCCTAAATGCTGACATAAATGAAGTTGCAATGGTCTTCATTTATTACCAAAAATTTGGGACTTCATTTCCTAAGCCTAAGTGATTGCCTACACACAACCATAGTAGGGTCCTTGAGGTCAAAGACCCTTATGGCTTGTTGGCTAGATCCATTAATAGTAAAGTTAAAAGGTAGAATGGTCAACTATTGGAAAGACATGTTGATAATGTTAAAGTTTTGCTTGATAAAATGATTAATTAACTAATAAAATAAAAATTCTGACCAATGGAATTTTTAAAATGTCAAAAGGACTATGTCTGTTAAATGGTTGTAGAATACAAAGTGCATGTGGTAGTGAAAGGGGATGTACCCTTTTTACTTAGGAAAAAGAAATAATTTGGTGTCAAACCTCCACCATGCTGGGCTTGCCAACTGATGAGCGGCGAGGTACCCCTACACTCAACCATATGAATACGAGTGTTTCATGCATGATCTAGTTGAATTCCAAGGACTAAGTGCTTATGCACGCTTGTGGAACAAGGACGGGTTGGTTTATCATTGTCTTCCAAAACTTACTTGTATGTCAAGATTGTCTGGTTAAGTAAGCTTGAGGCATATGATTTTTATAGCTTTTATGTTTTTATGTCCTACTGCTAATAAGGGAGGAGAGAGAGAGATAACTAAGTGACTAATTTAACTTAACTACTAATTAACTAGGATTTAAACTAATACTAACACTAGTATCCATTCTCACTTGTTGTACACATCTTGAACTAGTGCAACACTATNTTAGACCTCCTGCTGTGGGCACTTGGAAAATACTCTAACTTGACTCCTAAAAGACTTTCCTTAAAAGGATCCCTTCCAAGACTTCTTCCTAAGACTTCCTCCATAAATTGTGTTCCTAGGCACTGTATTTATAGGGTTGGGAGCAACTACTCTAATAATTAGAAAAACGCCACTCTAATTTTAGAGAAATTGCCCCTCTAATTTTAGAGAATTTGCCACTCTAATTTTAGAGAAACTACCACTCTAATAATTAGAATAAATCAATAAAGTAACCACTCTCATCATACCCCCACAACTGAATGAAAACTCATCCTTGAGTTCCATACAAAATACTGGGAAGGTATGGGATTATTGACTAATTGACACTGACGGTGGAATGGGATGATAGACTCATCGTGCCTAGCGAATGGATCAATAAGCATATTACAACATTAGTGTTCATGACCATTGTGGTGAACACTCATACATAAATGATAGCTAAGCCTTTATTTGGTAGCTTGTAGAGAAAAAGAGAGAGAAAGAAAATGAAGCATGTTGCCACCAATGCTAGGATTGCACCTTTCGTTGTTTATCCATAGTCATGCCACCAGACTTGCTCCTTTCATAAATGCTCCAGTTCTAGTCCATCCTAAGTGATTCCTCCAAGCCTATTCCATTTGTAGTATGATCATCATATGCAAACACAACATAGTCACAAAGGAGCAAGAATAGATAAAGCATAATGCAATTGATACCTTGCCTCGATATGAATTGCATTGGCTAAGTTATGATTATGGCATAAACTAGTTTAGAGGTTTATCATAGGTGACTACCCAAGGTGTAGGGGTTAGGTGAATAGTAAAATGGAGAAAATTGAAAAATTTGTGCTAGGCCCCCCACGACTAAAAGTGAACCTCTAGTAGCTATAAGATGGAAAAATATGAGGAACAAGAAAGATGGAAAAAAATATCAATGGCAACACTAATAAAATGGATGTCATGGATGGGGATGAAACAAGAAATGATTGATTGTAAGAAATTTTTAAGGGAAAGAAGTTAAAAATTACACCAAAAAGAAATGCTAGTGGGTCCTCCCTAAAGTAGGCTCATGCATTTTATGCCCTAACAAACCCACAAACCAAAGAGTTTGTAGGCTCTAGGGATGTCATTTGGAAGTAAGAGTTAAAAACTTACCCACAAGAATTCACCAAAGAAAAACAATGCATCAAACCAGAACAGACTAATGATAAAATCGATAATGAGGTGAAAAATGGGAAGAAAAATGAAGAGGAGAGAATGGAATGGAATCCCAAGAACAAGGTTGTGTAAAGCCCCTTATCTATTTTATGGTTAATGTGACTGAGTAGAACTCATCCCAAATCTAGACTCAAACAAACCACATCTAGTGACCTTGCATCAACACACTTGACCAATCCATCCAGTTGAAGCAACAAGAATGCTTCCATAAAGAGTCACCACCATTCCGAGGAGAGCAAGATGGAGAAGTAGGAAGTGATAAAGGGCCTTAGTTAGAGGGAACCTTTAGGCATGGGTAACATGTCTTTCTAATTCCATAACCAGTGCTTGTAGCCCATATTGCTTTATTATGTCTAAGGGGTGTGTTTTGAATACTCACTCTCCTTTTTTCTCTTTTTTGTCTTTTTTTTTGCGTGAGAACCATGCCATGCAAAGAATTATTTTTATTCACTCAACTTCTTGATTTTTGAACAATGTCAAAATGGCAGAAACCCCAAGAAAAAGCATCCAAACACCTAATTTGGCCAACAAAAATGCATCGAATCCCCTTGAAGTCACACCCTTTTCATCCTTTAAGTCTTTCTTTGGTTTGAAAACCCAACCACCAAGTCATTAAAAGTTTACTTAGAAAAAGAGGGACTGTATAGTTCCAAGCTAAAGGAGACCATAGAGTTGTATGGATGAGTGGACAACATGGACTCATTGCTTGTTTTACCAAAAGAACCATACCTTAATATCAGCATCATAATTCAAAGGTGAAAATCAAACATTTGCAATCAATATGATATAATTCAATCCAACATCATGAGCACTTATTAGATGATGAATAAAAGTAAATCAAGCAATCAAAGAAATAGTAAAAACATGAACAATGGTATAAAGCAAAAATAAGAAAAGTTGAAAGAATATGTAAAATAAAAAATGTGTAAAAAAAATTCAAAAAGAATTGAGTGCCTAAAATGGTTAGCATAGGTGGCCATCTCCCCCATGACTAAGTTGGAAGGAGGAGATCTAAAATAGTGTGCACGGTTTTCCATCAAGAGAGGTAGCATGTGTACTTGTTGTCCTAAGCTCATGGAAAATTTTTTGTACATTGACCAATAATTTTTTGTCTGGGCTCTTAGGTTTGTACTTTGTCATGGCCCCTAAAGGAAAAGTTGCATAAATAATATAAGGTCCTTCCCATAGTTTTTGAAATTTAGTACATTGTGGCACATGTGCAGGATTCCAGTAGAGAACCTTATCTCTCGGTTGATATTTAACTTTCCTAATCCTTAGGTCATGATGTTGTTTATTGAATTCCTTATGCAACTCTTTAGATGACAGGGTAGCTAGTTGGTTTTCATCTAGCAAGTTAAGGGTTACTAGCCATTGTTTCTATGCTAGATCAAGGTCAAGGTTGAGGTCACATGCCATGGATAGTGTACAGAGGTAGCCAGTATTTCCAAGGAATGACCAAATATCTTTAATAGTTTTCAATTGATAGATAATTCCTTGGATAACTTTTATTTTCTTGGGGTCTACCTCTATCCCTGTGTGTGAGATTTTGTGCTCTAGTACTATCCCTTCTTGGACCATCAAATGACTTTTCTGCCAGTTGAGCCTCAAATTGATTTCTACACATCTTTTTAACACTTGCTCCAATTGGTCCAAGTCTTGATCAAAGTTTGCTCCATAAGTGGAGAAGTCATTCATAAAGACCTCCATACCATTTTCTATCTACTATTGGAAGATGCTTAGAACTAGTCGTTGAAATGTTGTAGGGGCATTGCACAAGCCAAACGACATCTATTTGTATGCAAATGTTCCCCAAGGACTAGTGAATGGAGTCTTGGCTTGGTCTTTTGGGGCTATTTATATTTGATTATATCCACTATATCCATCCAAAAAACTATAGTAGCAATGCCCTGCAATGGTGTCTAAGACTTGGTCAACAAATGGCAACGAAAAGTGATCTTTGAATGTTGCCATATTTAGTAGCCTAAGATCTATGCACACCTTTTATTTGCCTCCCTTTTTAGGCACAATAACTAAGGGGCTAATCCATTCGCTATCAGCAATGGGGTATATGAACCCAGCCTTGAGAAGCTATTCAATTTTTTCCTTGACTACTCACTTTAGCTTTGGGTTCAAAAGCCTCTGCAGTTATCTTTGAGGCTTCATGGAGGGGTTGATGTAAATCCTATGTTAGCATATCTTAGGATCTATTTTCTATTGAGGAGGAAGCTTAGCGTTGATAATTACCGATTTTCCATTTTTAACGAACGTGTATTCCATACTGGTGGGTAATGGTTTCAGCTTGAGGGGCTCCTGCTTAAATTTCTTAGGGATTTCCAACTTCCCCTAGTTGACATTTTCAAGGTTAAGACTTGGAAGTTGGTGGTGGACTTGCTTTAATGCACCCATGCTATTGATGTAAGCTCAAGTAAAACCCTCAGTTGGTTCCATGCATATGAGTGAACTACTTTCTTGATTAGCTGTCAGCCACTGGGTGCCTTCCTATTGTGTGGCTGCTACATATAGGCATCTTTGTATGTTAATCACTTGTGGACACTGATTGCATGCAGGAAATGTTAAACTTTGCACAAACCATTACCTCTACACGCAATTACACCTTGTGTCACTATATGTGATGCATAGAACTTTCTTCTTCTCAATCTTTCCGAATGTATTTTCCTTTGATATTTCTAGGGAAAGATAATGGATTTCTAGGCATGCATCAATGGTGCTTAGCCATGCTCTTTCCATTATGATTGGGAAGTCCCCCATACCATTTTTTACCTAAATCACTAGAAAGTCATCTAGGTACGACCACCCACAAATAGTGGTAACAATGTCTTTCACCAGTCCCAATGGGACAGTGATGGATTGGTCGACGAACTCTAGATGGATGATGATTTTTTTTTAATGGAGGCAAGTTCTAGCCTTTATACATTTCTTGAGAAATCAAGTTGACATCAGAACCTAAATCCAAAAAAGCCTTGCATAGCACATTTCCAAAAATTTGTAAGTATATCAAAGGACTCCTAGGATCAGAGAATTTCTTGGGAAGGTGGCCAGCTTTGATCCAATTAGTGATGACATGTGTTAGCATAATCATATGCGTTGAGTGCAATGGTTGAGTTGAAGGAGGCTCCAAAGTTTTGATTGATACTAAGGTATCTAAGGAATCAGTCACTTGTGATTGCAAGGGCTTGGTTGGACTATTGGTTCTAAAGAAAGGTCTTTTTTTCATGTGGTTTTTGGAACTAATAGTAGGTTGAGAGTTAACAGCCCTTGTGGTATTACATTGCTGCGGTTGGGTAGGGATTTCACCTTGCATCGTGGGAGTAGGTGGTAGTGGAGCTATTGGTGGAAGAGATGCAGCCATATGAGAAGGATGATATGCTTGTGGAATATCACCTCTAGAAGAGGGAGTCCCATAATACTTATGGGCTTGGTAGTGAGGTTGAGAAGTGACATGACTAGTAGAGTCATGTGGGGAGATTGGCTGCTGCAAGTAATATCCATATGGGTCAGGTTGCTAGTAAGGATACTATTGCCTTGCTGGTGGCATCCTCCATGATTGTGGGTGCTACCACTATTGATATTGCTCAATCGGTTATGGTGGAGTTCCACTGGGATAATATGTTAAGGGTTGGTGGAACTACCTTGGGCTACCTTGAGGATAAGGTAACCTTTGGGGTGTTTGCCTTTTGTTTAATCAGGGGTTGAGTGCATACACCTTAGACTCCTGTAGATGTGACATTATAGGGAAACATCCCTTAGGATGGTCATATTGACATATCTCACATCCACTATCATTGTCTATTTCGAAATCCACAACCTCTTCAATGATGGAAACTTTGCCCTTACCCTTGCTATGTGCATGTTCAGCTTTTCTCTTTTTTCTTTTTTTCACGATCACTACCTTACTCTCTAGAATCCTCTACTATTATAACAACCGTTTGAAATCTATTATCTAGGAAATCCCACATTTGGTCTACCTTTGCTGAAGCTTCTTATGTCATCTTTTGGATAGGAAAATTTTTCCTATTCACCATCTCTTTGAGTGGTAACTCTTCTTCATCCTTGCAAAATCTTACTCCCCTCTTTTGGAGGGAAGGATCTCGGTTATACTTTTCTGCACTTTCTCTCTTCTGTAGCTCACCTTATTCCTTAGCAACTTGTTCCAATAGTCTTTAAATTTTATGGGACCTAAGCTTAGATAGTCTCCCTTGGGCATAAGTCCCAAGGGTTTTCCTAATTTTATACCTAAGCCCATCCATGAGATGGTGCAGTTGATCCCTTTGCAAATAACCATGGCTAGGACAATGATGTAACAATGCATAATATCAGCCCATGGTAACATCCAAGGGTTCATGCACTCATTGTTTCCAGCCTTGGATTTGCTTTCGTAAGTTAGACACTTAGGGGTATGTTTGGTACTTTTCATTAAAAAGTTCTAACATAGTACTCCACCTACGAATGGATTCTGGTTCTAAAGATTGATACTAGCTTTTTTCTTCTTTAACTAATGTCTATGGGAACAACTTAAGTTTTTTCCATTGGTTCTCTATGTTTTGTAAGGCACATGCATCATGGAATGCTTGTAAATGATTCCGAGGATTAGTGTTGTATCCCCCTTCAAATCATGGGCTGTTATTCATATCTAATCTCTTGATCCTATTATCTTTCTGATGCCTTGTTGGAATTCTAATAGCCTCAATTATGTCCAACATACTTTGAGTAGCGAGTAGGGGTTCATCGTGTTCATCTCATCCATGGTGTCTATGATGCCTACGTTGTTCCCTACTCTCCCTTCTATGTTGTGACTCTCTAGAGTGCCCTCAACCCCTTTCTTGGCTATTTTGTCTATGACTTCCACTTTACCTACCTTTATCCCCATGGTACTTTTCCTTATGATTGTGTCTAGATATTTAAGGAGAGGGTGAAGGAGATGATGAAGGTGAAGAAGAAAGAAAACCATCACCATGACAGTGTCTGCTACCTTTTCTTCTGCGGTCTTGGCCCTGATCGTGATTGCGATCAGAATGTCCACCTTTATCATAAGTTTGTGTTTCTATTTTAGATCCTTTGTGCCCATGGGTATCAGAACCTCTGCTATGAGTAGTGGAATGAAGGTTCCGATACACAACCCCTTGGACAAAGTTAAGGAGAGGAACATCATTGTGTGGGAAATTGCCTAAGGTAGGTTCACCATCCTCATTTTTGTTAAATACATGTGGGACATCCTAGGACCACTTACCCTTCAAAGACTTATGATGTCTCTCTTATTACAAGTATTTTTGATGTTCTGTCTCCATGGGATGGTATTCTCTTGAGTCATGGTCTTGCACAACGTATTCTACATGTAAGTACGGCATGCCAATTCGTGTGAGAGCACGAAGAAGCATGCTTGGGACTGAACGATCAGGAGGTAACACTATGTTACCCTCTAAGTCTTGTCAATGTAGTTGTTCATCTTGATGGAGGATAAAGGTGAAGTCTAGTATATACTCATCGAGATGAATATATATCGCTCAAACTTGTTGAGGGACTAGTAGATCAACGTCATGTGTATTACGTCGTTGATTGTTTCCTGTTTCAGACATAGGTGGTGAGGTGCTTTCGTACGAAAAAGGAGACATACTTGTATATCCAGTGTGCAATGTATTCTTGTTTATTATTTTCTAAACAAACCCTAAGGGTTTGTTCCAATGATGTGAATGATTTCCTAAGTTCTAATTAGAGCACAAACAACTAAGTCCCCTGTAATAGAACCAATGATGAGCGGCGAGGTACCCCTATGCTCAACCATATGAATATGAGTGTTTCATGCATGATCTAGTTGAATTCCAAGGAATAAGTGATTATGCGCCCTTGTGGAACAAGGATGGGCTGGTTGATCGTTGTCTTTCCAAACTTGTATGTCACGATTGTATGGTTAAGTAAGCTTGAGGCATATGATTTTTATAGCTTTTATGTTTTAATGTCCTTCTGCTAATAAGGAAGAAGAGAGAGAGATAACTAAGTGAATAATTTAACTTAACTACTAATTAACTAGGCTTTAAACTAATCCTAACACTAGTATCTATTCTCACTTGCCGTACACATCCTAAACCAGTGCAACACTACTAGGATTACCAAACGCTAATCGTTACTGGGTTACCAAGTGTTACACGCATGCTCGAAGTGATCGTACTATGTGTGCTAATAAAAAAAATGTAAAGTGCATAAAATAAAATAAAATAAATGTAGAAGAAAATAAAATAAAGAAAATGAGTAAGAAAGAAAATCTCAAGTGCTGCAAGGATAAATCAAAGAGCTCATCTTTATTGGTGTACACAAGGTGTGCTCAGGTTCACAATGCTCGAATAAAGATCCATCCACACTTATACCTCCTACTATGGGCACTTGGAAAATACTCTAACTTGACTCGTAAAAGAATTTTAAAGGACTTCCCCTGAAAGGCTTCCTTCCAAGACTTCCTCCTAAGACTTCCTCCCTAAATTTTGCGCCTGGGCACTATATTTATAGTCTTGGGAGCAACTACTCTAATAATTAGAAAAACTACCACTCTAATTTTAGAGAAACTTCCCCTCTAATTTTAGAGAAACTACCACTCTAATTTTAGAGAAAATTCCACTCTAATAATTAGAATAAACCACTAGAGTAACTACTCTCATCACCAACAATACCCATGCTAGAGGTGTAAAGTATGGAAGAAGGGAGGTAAGATGAAAAATCTTACACCTCTCTCTACAACATTGGGGGATTTACTCTTGGCAATTCGTATAGCTTTGGTCCAAAATATCAAGATGAAAATATTAATTCTTCAAAGGTCTTGATTTTGGTAGGGTTCAAATGCTAGCCTTGTTGGAAAATTTTCATAGCAAAGGGGGGTAAGGTTCTTGGATGGAACACTCATGTTATCTTTGAAATAACCAACAATTACTGTGAAAAATCTTTGAAAGCTCAAATCACCTGCAACCTTAATGCTAGGTTTTGGTGGTAGGGGCTATGGGTGGTAGCATTGGTTTGGTAGCAGAAAAGTGTTAAAAAAATTTAGAAAAATGTTTCAAAGGTTTTGAAGTTGCAGGAAACGTTGTTAAAATAGGAAACATGGTTGGATGCAAAATTTGGGTGGAAGCCCTCCTTCTATTACCAAAAAAGTTGGTTGCTAGAAAATCAAAGATCCCAGGAAAAATAGCTTTAACCCTAGACCCAAAGGGCCTTCATAAACAATAGGATCCAAGGTACCCTAGACAGTCTTGCCAATCACCCATGGACTTACAGAGTGTAAACAAGGGTAAGAAAATAAAATTGCAATATAGAGATGAAAATGTATGCACAATAAACTAAATCTAGCTATCTTGCATAACAATCGCAACTACAAACTTTATTCTAATAAAAATAAAGAGAGTTCAAGAGTGTATACAAGTGTGCCTAAGGAAGAAAAATTTATTCTAATAAAAACAAACAGAGTTCACTTCACTAGGATCTTGAAATCTATTGAAACCAATGGCTTTGAATGCCAGAGTCAGCTTCACAATCTAGAGGCTTCATAACTCTGGATGCTATAAGATCTTACTACACTCCTCACCAAATCCACAACATTGATGGTAAAGGGGGGG